>JAPMOB010047425.1:0-10649 GCA_029875015.1 Lepomis gibbosus | reverse complement strand
GTGTGTGTGTGTGTGTGTGTGTGTGTGTGTGTGTGTGTGTGTGTGTGTGTGTGTGTGTGTGTGTGTGTGTGTGTTGCTCCTATAATATGTTTCTTAACTGTGTAGCAACAATATACTAACAAAGGGGATATGAGCAGACAATTTGATTTAGGGTCCCTAAGGGCCAAATCCCATTCAATGAAAACATGTGAAGGACATGTCAGAGAAAAGAGAATTTTAAAAAAGCAGAGAAGAAGAGGGCCTCTGAGAAGAGAAAGTAAAAGAGTGCCAGAAAAAGTAGGGAGGGGAGATAATGGAGGAAAGGGTGGGAACTTTGAACACTGTAACTGCAGGTCTCACAAAGCCAAATTCAATACTTATTAAGACCTTTTAAAAATGAAACAAAGCTGGCAAAAAGGTAGGCTAAGAACTATCTCTATAGTTCTGAGAGACATATAGGGAAAATGCATGTTGAAGGGACAAAAGCCTAATCATGTGCAGTTAAAGGAATAAAAAGCAAATGAAAAAACAGGTAGGTCATTTCTGAACATTTTTGGGCTGTGGTTGTCTTCAATTAGCCTCAAGAACATCCATCTATAGGTTTAATAATTGACGTGTTAAGGTTTGCGTTATCAGTCAGTATTATTAAATAAAAAGATTACATATGGGTAACTTTTGAGGTAACTCATACAGACTCTTCTCAAACTGTGATGACTTCGGTCAGCAACAGTAAACTGTTATTTAACATGAGCAGTCATGTCATTGGCTATAGAAAAAAATGCAGCATTTTAAGAAACCTGGCTATGTTCTGTTTTTGTAGCTCTTGTATAACATTCACAGTTTACAGTTTTGTTCCTTTCCTACATCTTCCATTTCGTCCTTACACATAGCGTTATTTTTTCCGATCCACTTGTCTTTGTCCCAATATCAGAGGTGTTATAAAATTGGTTTGCTGTGTTTAGCTATTAATCCAAGCTGACCACTTCCTGCTGCTGCCCTCCAAGAGCAAAACCACTGGACTTAGTGTGAAAATAAAATTAAAAAGAACATGTTGTCTCATAGAAAGAATATGACAATTAAAAATTTAAAGTTCACTCAAGTGGTTTCCAAATGCAAAAGTTGTAAGCCACTATCTTACAAAAGCAACAAAAATTTAAATGACCCACAATTAGCACGAGTAGCCTTTAGCAGGCTACTATCACTCATCAGGAAAAAAGTCAATGGACAAATCATTATTGATTTTTCTCAACACCTCCAACAAGCTGCAGTCTCGGACCAAGCAAAAATTTGAACTGGACACTAAGTGAATTTCCTTTATCTTTAAAAGCATAGAGTAAGAGTACCAATGCGCTGGGGAAAGGTGCAACATTTAAGTGTTTTGGATAAGGCATTGACTTTCAGGTGTACATCTGGTTCAAAATCTAAATCCATTCTATGAGGGTTGAGCTTTTCTTCCAGTGCTACTCTAGGTAGGCTTAAAGAACATTGTTTATTCTGTCTGTGGGACTAGGAATCAAACAGTCCAATGTTTTCACTCCAAGTTTCAACAGCTGTGAACATGTTTTTCATGTTGAGCTGAAATCTTTAAGTACCTTTCGTACTTTGATGGTAAAGAAATGTCTGATACATATTAATGAGTCATAATATCTGCAATTGCAATGAAAAGAGGAGGAAAACAGGCACATCTTGAATCGAGTGTGACATCATAAAAGTCGAAGATATTGTGTGGCTTGACTCTACTGCTGTTTTGATGATTGGTAGTGCTAGCTATGCTTTTAGTAATTGATTACTTGTATGTTGCTAGGATACATACTCCCTCTCAACAATCTCAGTATATGAAAGTAGGTGGGTTGGACATAACATTGTTCATATTATATATATTTATACATATTTACACATAAATAATTTTTACAATGACAACATTATGTGATTTTAACACTCTTTACATATTGTCAGGTACTTAACTACTAAATATAACTAAAATGCATTTTTTTTCTAATAAGTCTAGCTAAGGTAGTGAAAAGCTAAATTTATAGAGATTGTAGCGGGTTTATTGGGACTACTTCTTTGGTTGCAAATAATTTGAATAAAAACAGTGACAGTTTGTGAATTATTATAAGTTACCAGGACAGTGTTTTTGGAAAGAGTTGTTGCTCTTGAGTTTTTTTTTTTGTCATTTTTCAATGCTATAAAATCACAAATGAAATTCCATCTGTGCAAAAAAAAAAAAAACTATCTGAGTTTCTAGATACAATTTAAAATACTTTACAGTAAATGAGAACATGTTTTTTTTGTAATGTCAGTGAACTGACCCTTGTGATTGGTTAACAAAAAGTCAACACTTTCACAAGCTATGCTAATATACATGTATTATAAATGAAGAGGTTCTTGTAATGGACTAGCAACCTTTCTAAGCTGTTAACCTGCTATTTAGCCAGTGCATGCTGGGATCAGGTGCCAGCATCACCCTAACCGTCAAGAGGAATATGTGAAAATGGATTGAGAGAAAAATGATGAAAATGATTGATAATAAAATAAAGTTATTTTTTCTTAAATCTAAGCTTTTTTTGCCATCTTTCACTTTCCTGTCCTTTGTGTGTGTTTGTGACAGCCCATCTGTGAATATATAAAGTGTCAGGGTTGCTCCGTTTGTCTGAATATGTTGTAGTCTGCCTCTCCCTTCCTTCTTGTCATTCCTCTCCCTTGTTCCCCTCAACTCAAATATGAGAGGGATGGAGAGAAGATGGAGGATGGTGGGGGAGAATGGTGCTTTCCAATGTTAACTCTGCTGTTTGTCTGCAACAATAACGCCAGCAACAGGGAGAACAAATCTTATCGCCTCCCAAATGTTTATTCTCTGCCATTGTGAAACACTAGGCTGTGGCTGGTGGCGATAAGTTAGTGAAGAAAAACACCATTTGACTGCTTTTTTAGATGAATGCAAAAAGGAGAACAGGGTAGATAGGGATGTGCAGTAGAGGGATGGCCTTAGGGAAGGAAAGAAAGAGTTTCAGCCTTGCCGAATTGTTATAGTGTGGTGCCGGTATTCAGAAACTGCTGCAGGCCTCTGTGGAGATACAACAATATACAAAATCTCAACAATAACCAATGGTTGTCTCAGAAAATAGGTTTTATACTGTAACCAGTGAAAGTTGAATGGTTGGATACAGGACATATCTGCTTACAGTTAGGGTGGAAATGTTAGAGGTTATAAAGGTATGTGAATGGAGCTATCAGTTTGAATTCCCAGAGTGGGAAATCCTGTTGAGAAAATGGTTTTCCCTCAGTTTTTATCAAAGTAGTGTCACTAAGCAAGGCACTTTGCCATCAAATGCTGTTGCCTTTGGTTGTGCGGTAATGCTGCCATATCAACCCATTCTCATTCCTCATTAAATATAGAAGCTGCTTTGTCCGGCCCCTTTGGTGTCTCATGCCGCCTAAACCTAACCAAAGTGTGACTGTTTCACAACATTAACCACATAAGCTTTATTTTGAAATATAGGCCTACATATTTATTGTTACTAACTTGACCCTGAAGTCCTGTACATCCAGAAACAAAGAAATTACCTCTGGCTGATTTGCTTAAGTTGAAAAATCTCCTAACACAGATAAACATCAAGCAAGCACAGCAATGGCTTGCTGTAAAGCCTTACGCCATAGCAAACGTTTTCATGCATGGGATTCCAATGTTACATAGTACAATAACCAGCGCTTGGAGTGGCAATGACAGAGGTGCCATTCTTCCAATTACAAGTCAGTGTACCACCAAACAATTTTGAAGTTGTTATTTTAAGATAAACATACTACATAATGTTGTTTTAAGATTATGCTTCTCACTTGGTCTGTACCTTCATGAATAGCTGGTTAAAGTAAATTCAAGTTGTCTTAATGTCCCCAGTTTTGGGGTTTAACACAAATATATATCTTTATACAAAGTTTATAGATTTTACATACATTAACTTAATTTGTTAACTTCACCAATCACCAGTCATGCCTGTGTATACTTGGTCTACCCATCCTGCTCTCATATTGCTCGACTTTCCCTTCCCTTCATCCGTTAACCTTCCTCTGTCATCCACCCCTCTTCCTACCCACATCTCTTCATCCTCTCTTCCCCTCATTTCTTCATATTTAGTTCGGTGCATACCACTTGTCTTATTCTTCACACACCAGCCCATATGTGATAAAGAGGGGAGACCAGTTAGATTACAAGTGCCAATGGCAGTTTTATTGCTAAACAAACAATAAAACTATTCACAAAACATGAGATGTGGAAAGTAATAGCATCAGTGGTGAGTGGAGTGTATGGATGTATGAAAAAGGTGTGCATACATATTGACTGCAACACAAATGGCAATGCAAACGATGTGACGCCTAGGAGAGAAAGATAATGAGACAGGGCTGGTATATACAGACTAGGCCGAGGCCTAGATTAAGGCCTACAAAGGTGTCAGCCTATTACCTGATTTACCCTCCCAGTCTGCCAGCTCCTAGGAAAACGCCAATGCAGCCACAGCAGGAAGAAAAGGAGGGGTCTTAACAGTACCGTCTAGGAGACTATAATAAGCTTGGGTTAAAACACGTCCGACATGAAACCTTCACACTGAGTCTTCCTTTGCTCGGTGATCTGTACATGTTCCCGGACCAGCTTAACAGATGACATCCTTCTGTCACCCCTCCCTTTACATCCATTTATCCATCCTCAAACACCTACTTCTAAATTTCCATTAAATCTTTAAATGACATTTATTGTTGTTGGTGATTAACGTTTGCTAACCATTATGTAAATGTTTTTATTATTATTATTTATTGTTATTATTTTCAAATTATTCAGGACACTCTTCTCTGTTGCAGCTCCACTTTGTGATTTATAGTCATACAATGGATGTACTTTTACTGAACAATCTAGGACACTACAGTTTGGGATGGAAATGGCCAAGAAATGTTTGATATTTTTTACAGTATAGCCTGCAGAAAGACAGGAAGTGTGAGTTCCTCTCAGGGTACAACTTGTTTACGGTGATGGCAGCTAAATCCATATGGAGTTGATGATGTGTTGAATAAGGTTGTCTTCCGGATTCCAGATATTTTGTTGCCTGAAACTTGGAAATCTTCTACTATGTTGCCCAGGGTGCTGATTGAAAAAACAGAAAAAAGTTAAAATAGACACAAATGCAAATCATAAAATCAAAGGACCTGTATTTAGAGCTGAAGAAAAGGAATTTGGCTTAAAGAAACTGCTTCTGATTTAGTCTTTGCCTCCTAAACTTTTTTTAAGCACCTTGTTTGTCCTCACTTAGCTCTATATTTCAGAACACACAAAGAGATTCAGCTGTTTTACCATTCTGCTTGCTGGGATAACCCTGTATCTGTCCTGCATTAGTACTTTTTGACTGTTATACAGTTTTGCAACACAAAGCATTTGTGTCTCAAACACTTCCTAGTAACTTCTGAAGGCTAGAAAGATAGTAAAACTGGATTTTTTCTATTTATTCCTTTTGGGAACAAAGTCAAAGGGGCAATATGAGATCAGCTTGTGTGGGAAATGGGAAATTCTTAACAGAACATATTTATTTTCCTTACTAAAATACATATTTTCTCTTTGCATAAAGTTTTTAAATCTTTCAAGCTCATCTGAAGTGGTATGAATCATTTTCTGCAAAGCATAGGCCAATTCTCTTTTTCCAACCGTTCTTTCTATGATTTTGCGGGTTTTCTTATACTCAGCAGGGCAGCGAATATGCAGAATAAATATGGAAAGAACACATTAACACATTTAGTTGTATCAAGTCAGAGGTACAGCTCATGTTAACACAGCTGCTTCAACAATTCTGAATTTGCACGTACCACCTCTCACTACATTTCACTGCACCTATCCTTGTAAAAGTCTTGGGTCTCCCAACCAGCTAATTAGAAGACACATTCTTGTATTTTCTGCTGCCTAATAAGAGAGAAAAACAAGATTTTCCCCAAACACTCCATTTTGAGGCAGCAGCCAAAGCAAATCAGTGGATTAACAAAGCAAGCAGCAAAAAGTGGGACTTACAATAGTTACAGTACAAAGCACAAAGCAGAGCATTGCTTTAGAGGAATGTTTTGTTCAGTGAGTCCCTAAATTCTCCCACAGAACTTCATATGCCAGAGAACCTCCAAAAGCTCCACTGGAAAGTGGCATGAATCACTGCCTACCAAACAAAGATCACATTACGTTTACCTTTTATCTCCATTCTTCCACCTTATTCTTGTTTTCAGTTACACTCATAGCAGGGTGCATGTTTAAAATATGTAGAGGACAACTTTCAGTGAGTTGAAAGTGTGCTTTTCCACACCTAAGATCTTAAAAAATTTAAGTTGGAGTGGTGCATTAGTGCGCACTACAGACTGAGGCTGGTGTTTATGATATGCATCAGACTCAGGAGGAATGATGTATTGTAGAGTGGCTCTTGCTGTCACAATGCAGCAAATATGATGCTCTAACAGAGTATCACCACAAATTTAAAAACTGTTCTAGTATACCTGTAAAACCTGGTCCAGCACAGAGATTATCTAAGGGGCATTTATTTAAAGCTGTATTTTGAAAGAGAGAGAAAGCCCCTAAGAATGTGAAACTGTCCTGAAATTTAAAAAAACAGCAGCTTCAGTTGTTTTTGTTTTCCTGTCACGATACGTGGCAAGAACTAAAATCTAAGACAGAAGTAGTGTGACATTCCCACGTAGTGTATTATCCCATCACCAGAGACAGTGTTTTTCTTTTCATCTTACCAACAGAAACAGCTCTGTTTTCCTAAAGTCTTCTTCACGTTGTTTAGCTATAGATTAAATCAGGTCTATTGTACTTAATCTTTTATTAGTAGTTGAAGTGTTGTGGAATTTTGTTGCTGTAACATTAAGTTTTCATGTTATTTTGTTTATATTGACTTATTCACTTGTGTCTTTCTTTGTCATGTAGATTTTATTCTTCTCTTTGGGTGTCAGATGTTTTCAGAAACCCCTCAGGGTATTGTTATCTCACATGCACATGTTGTATTTTCTGTTTTCTTTCTTCTATTTATGATCTTTGTCCAGTTTATTTTTTTTTTTAAATCCATATTTTGAATGTTCAGAAAAAACTGCACACATGTTCCAGTATAATTTTGTCAATCAATATTTAGCTTTTCTGATGTTCAATCAAGCATTGTGCCCACAAATACCATCCATCCATCATCAACCGCTTATGCTGTGAACAGGGTCGCGGGGGGCTGGAGCCAATCCCAGCTTACATTGGGCGAAAGGCGGGGTACACCCTGGACAGGTTGCCAGCCATGTATATATATATATATGCCATATATATATATATACATATATATATATGACTCTATAAAAAACTTTATGTCTACACTCTAAAAGCTCTGAAAAAGCTTCTCAGTTCATACACTGCTCTTTGGTGTGAACAACTACATTTCATTTGCTATTCATTCTGCTCTCATTCAGGCAGATACTCGCATGCAGGCAGACCTGAGCAGATACAGTGGGTAATTACATTTTGAATAGCTGAAGAACACGAGGCGTACTTTATTTATCTGATCTTAGTCTGGCTCAGTGGATGTTTTACAGAGAAAAACGATTTACGTTTTCTACACAAGTGCTAGTGGAGAGTGAAACATGATTGGCCTTTATTTGAACCGTCTGATCTTAGTTTACAGTGATTGGATGAATCACAGGAAAATACCAATTTACATTTTGAGTCTACAGATGGTGGATGATGAAGCCTGGTTTGTTTCCATCCGATTTCTTTCATAACCCCTTATATTTGTACTTATATTTTCACTTAATTTGTGCTACTTGGGTTTGAAGGTGTTCCAGTTTCAGGTAAGAGTCATAATAGACAATAACCTGTGCTATACGCAACACACACACAAGTATTTCTGGTTGACAAATACTAAATTTTCTCTTGAATTTTTTCCTGACTTCACTCCCATTTCAATCAATTTTGCCTCCTCCTCTGCCACAGTGCTAAAACGAAGTGAGCAGAAAGGTCTAGCTACAGAAGACTAACCTTATCTTGCAAATGAAGTGTCTACTGTTCAGCTCTGTGTGAAGATAACTCAGGAACCATTTCCTTTCCTGCTCCTCACTCTAATTTAGACAGATACGGTTAAGCCTGCAGGGAGACGCGGAAAAGATTGTAACTAATTACCTGTCGAACTCTTCAGAAATCAAAAGGAGCGTGTTATCTTTCTCATATCTACTGTAGCGGGCCATGTGTCCGCATTTTAGGCTATGTATGTGTGAGGGTAATAAACGGATCATGACTACCTCAGGCACTTGACATGAGATGAGAAGCAGGTGAGAAGTGTGTAATGACATATAAGACGGAATTCTCTAGGAGTTGTGCATCATCATTCATTTCAATGTATTATATTTTTCATTGTGTTACCTACTGTGATCTCAAATTCTGTTTCCCTATCTGCTTAGATTTTTTTTTTGCTGCAGCAGTGTCCCAATTTCCCAAAAGGGATCATTAAACTTTTATTTCATCAAATCTAAGAACCATGTAAGCCGGAACTGGACACTTTCTTGCAAGCCACTGAACTTGTTGTGGTATATTCAATCCAAATTATTTAGGGTGTTGATGTCTTGCATCTTCTGAACATACTGGGTGTAATTATGGATAGAAACATGCTGATCCACTGGGGCCTCTGGCCTCAGAGACCCTGGATTCTCATACCAAGAGCTGATCCTGCGTCACATTCGAGACATGTTTTATAGATGAAAATGACTGGAATGAAAGGGAGATCATAGTTATAGTGGTGTGAAAAAGTGTTTCTCCTTCCTGAGTTCTTTTTTTTTTTGCATGTTTGTCATATTGAAATGATTCAGATCATCAAACAATTAAAATATTAAACAAAGATATCAGAGGTAAACACAAAATGCAGTAAATGAAGGTTTTTGTTATCAAGGGGGGAAAAATCCAAACCTACATGGCCCTGTGTGAAAAAGTGATCGCCCCCCTTGTGAAAACATAAATCAACTGTGGTTTATCACATCTTCGGAAAGCTGAGTTCAATTTCTCTAGCCACACCAAGGCCTGATTACTGCCACACCTGTCAATCAAGAAATCACTTAAATAGGACCTGCCTGACAAAGTGATGTAGACCACAGGATCCCCAAAAGCTATACATCATGCTGCGATCCAAAGAAATTCAGGAACAAATTAGAAACAGAGTAAAAAATAGACTGGGCAAAAATGGCCTGCATGGATGAGTTCCAAGATGAAAACCGCTGCTGAGCAAAGAGAACATAAAGGCTCGTCTAGGTTTTGCCAGAAAACATCTTGATGATCCCCAAGACTTTTGGGAAAATACTGACGGGACAAAAGATGAACTTTATGGAAGGTGTGTGTCCCATTACATCTGGCATAAAAGCAGCACAGCTTTGCTGCTTCAGGACCTGTAAGACTTGCCATAACTGGAACCATGAATTGAACAAGGGCTATGAGATAACTGTTGTTGTGATTTGATGCTATATAAATAAAATTGAATTGAATGAATTGTGCTACCTACCAAAAAATCCTGAAGTAGAATGTCCGGCCATCTGTTCCTGACCTCAAGCTGAACCGCACTTGGGTTCTGCAGCAGGACAATGATCTAAAACACACCAGTCCACCTCTAAATAGCTCAAGAAATACAAAATGAAGGATTTTCTTCATTTAAAAACTGCATTTTGTGTTATCTTTGTCTTTTGTATATTTCAGTTTGTTTGACTTGAAACATTTCAGTGTGAGAAACATGGAAAAATATAAGAAATCAGGAAGGGGAGCAAACACTCTTTCACACCACGGTTTGTTATGTTCTTGTATTTGCAAATTGGTGATCTGGTTGGTTAATTAGCTTGTTTGCTGGTTAGATAAATGTTGAATTAAAAAACAACAAGCTCACCAATCTACTGTGAATGTTAATGAAAGTCATTGGAGTCAATGTAGATGGTTTAAACACTACACCCATAGCTTCATTTCAAAAGGCATTAATCTACCGTTATAGAAGCATCCACTCTTCTGGGAAGGCTTCCCACTATATTTTTGTAATCTGGCTGATGGGATCTGCTCCCATTGAGCAGCATGAACATCAGGAGATCAGGCATTGATGTTGGGTGATAAGCCCCGGCTCGCAGTTGGCAGTTCATCCAAAAGGTGTTGGATTGGGTTGAGGTCAGGGCTCTGTGCAGGCCAGTCAAGTTCTTCTACTGGGGGACTTGCCATCGTTTTAGCTCCACATATAGCAGCCACAGCAGAAGTGGCTTTAAATAGCAAGCAGTCACACTCTCTCACACACACAAAGGTACTATGACAGGTCTCAGTAAAGCAGAGAGAGAATTCATAAGAAACCATCTTTCGTAGAAAAATACACTCTTTGGAAAGCAGTTAACTGGTGAGTTTAAGTGACCTTGACAGGTGACGCTGTGTAATTCACATCTCACCTTCTCTCTCTGCGGTTTAATTCAGTCGGCTGGTAGCTCAGGGCGAAAGCATGAAGGGATCCAGAAATGCTTTAGCTCTGCCTTTTTGCTGGATAAGAAACCGGGGGTACGAAAGGGACTCTGTTTACATGTGTGAATGACTGTGTGTGTGTGTGTGTGTGTGTGTGTGTGTGTGTGTGTGTGTGTGTGTGTGTGTGTGTGTGTGTGTGTGTGTG
>JAPMOB010047416.1:0-37516 GCA_029875015.1 Lepomis gibbosus | reverse complement strand
GTGTGTGTGTGTGTGTGTGTGTGTGTGTGTGTGTGCGTGTGTAAAAACTGAGGTCTCTTTGCTTCACTCTTGCACCAGTACAACAGATCTATGCATTTGTTCTCCTAAACCTCTCCACAAATTTGGCCCTTTCAATCTCCATCAAAACTACTGGCAATATATTTTATAGGAAGGATTCCAAATTTTGATTCAATGGATATTTACAAGAAATGCATTTGGTTGTTTACCTAATCACCTCAGAGGAAGCTGACAGGTAAGAGGGATGAAGGAAAGCAAAGAGTAGGGATGTAAGTTGCAGAAAGAGAGGCAGTGCCATATCTCTCTCGCTTCCTTTTTTATTTGTCCCGGCCTCTTTCCCTCTGCGTCGTACGTTTACCTGAGCTCAGGTAGAACAGCACAACAGGTAATCTGAACGTTTGGTTTGTAGGGAAAAACAAAAGCCTTTCTTTCTTGCCTCTTTCACTGAATGCCCCTCTATATTCTCTGTTTTCATTCTCTCTCCGGAGCTCCAAACACACACATAAACCCTGACATCTTTACATTCCTGACAATGGCAGCTGCGGAAACAAACATTTACAAAGCAGGATATGATCAAAGCGCAGACCAGACTCGCTGTGTTTTAGTTTAAATAATATTCGGCTTGTCCTAAGATGCCCTCAAGGATATTGTTTCTCCTGCCTGGCCCATTCCTGTAATTACACACACAGACACACACACACACAGTCATCTCACGCTCAACATAGAGAAGACGGATCGAGCAGCTTCACTGCTGAAAGACTTCCTCTGTATATTGTACATATACAGGCATTTGAGAGTTGTTTAAACACTAGAATTATTGGAAAGAAACAAATCTAATCACGTACAAACAGTGTCTGATTGTCTAATTTACGCACATCAGACATTAGCCATTTTGACACATGTGGATTAATCCAGCAACAAGGATGCACATGATAGGTCCATTCTCTAGAAAAACAGAATAACCCAGGAAATTATTCAAACACAACTTTAATTAAAATGTATACATCTGCTGAGGTGTCCATGGTGGTCAAGATCCATATAGAGAACTAGAGATTTTGATTAGTATCCATTTGAGTATGAGATTGGATTGTGCTATAAAATTAAACTGCACATAACCGTATGAAAACACAGCACAACATAACACTGCTGCAGAAGCAAAAACTATTAAAACAAAAAAGTAAATTAGACAATAAAAGTATAAGAAAATGCCGCCTCATCAATGGGGTTCTGTTATTAAGCTCAGTAAAAAAAAAAGTACTGCTTACTGAGCCAGTACCGTCTCCCTGGATTCCTAGAAAGACAGACAAGTAACTTAAAAAGATGAGATAGATTATGAAGTAGAGGCAGGTTGAGAGAGGATAAGACAACAAGGAAAAGAGAGGGCTACAAAGACAAAGTGATGAGAGATAAAAGAGAGCACTGGAGAGAGCAGAGAAACAAAGAGGGCCTCATTGTTTTCAATCTTTCTCATTACTGAAGGGGATGATAGCATAATATAGTGCTAATGGGGGAACAAATTGTGTGGCGTTCAGCTTACATAACTGCTGAGTGACTAATCACCTAAGATGTTTCCTTGACACATACACGGCTATCAGCCCTATCAGTTTTTTTTCTCGTTCTGTCTCACACACACTGCCCTCATACAGCCATTTTGTGAATCTTTCAAGCCATTTATTATATTTTCCAACACCAACAGTCAAGAGAGGTTCGTTTTTGCATGTAAAACTAGTTTTTGATCATAATCACCTGTCATTCAATGGTGCACGCACTGACCCATTCCCCTGATGTCGAGCCCAGGCCCACACCTGGAGCAATGGTCAACCGTCTCTACCTTCTCACCCAAAAAGACCACATGGCCAACAACGTCAAATAACCCAAGTGGCCAGCTGTTTGCAAAACGAGAGAAGAGCGAGAAACAGTGAGGGAGTGAGAGACTGAGACAGAGGACTGTGCAGTCAGACTCCATCTGCTAATGTGCGTCAGTCCTTGACAGTTCTGGCACATCTAAAGAAGCTTTACCGTGACTTCCATGCCAACGACAGAAGGCATCAACCACCAGAAATGATTACTGTGAATCTGAGTTTGGCTTCATTTTCTGTTTTGGTGCCCTTAGTAACAGTGATAAACACTACTTTAATAGATTACTGATATTGTGGAACAATAAGGATGAGCAGGCAAAAGTTTTGTGCCGAACCTTACCAATGAGAGCATGCAGTGTACTCTACAGTAACTAAGCCATGGGCAGAGGCCTGCTGGCTGCTGTGTGTAGTTTTTCGTTAATGCTGAAGGAACACATTGGCCACACATCAATAGACTTCTGTCATTAGGGGCTCCAGGCACAACAACCGCAACATAACCTCAATGCGACCAAGCCACCAGTCAGCTAGTCGACCAACCAGCCATCCAGCATCATCAGCTGGAAGTGAAGAGTGAGTCGGAACAGAGGAGAGTGAGGGAGACTCTAAGAGTGACAGAGAGAGAGAGAGAAATTGCGCGTTAGAGGAAGGCATAGCCAACTAACTGCCATGTCTCTGTACAATCTAGCAAATCACACAAACTTCTCACTAGCTAAGAGCCTTCAGCGCTGCTAGCTGCATATTCACCCGCGAATCCCACAACAATGAGTTCCAGTGTGTGCAGCATTAATGGTTGATGCAAGCTATGTGTAGCGAGACAGCAAACATGACAGCCAGTCGACTAAATTCTACATCATGCATTTCAAGCTCTGATGATGACGCCGTTACATAGCTCGGCCTGCCAAGAGTACATTAAAACCTGATGGTTTATGGTCTACTGCCATATTTTTTTGGTGTAACTCTAATCTGCCACATCAGCCACCCAAGGACATGGTTTTTCAGACTGTCCTGATCTATCATATGTTGCACTCTGCTCGGGGCTGCTTCAGAGGCACTGACGTGCAATCAGAGGCCTGCGTGCCTGTGCCAAGGGAGCACGGTAAATTGTCAGCTGACGAAAGACTGGAAATAGTGTGTTTTGGGTTTGGTCCGTGGAGACTTTAGCCAACAGGAAAGCGCCGGTGTTTTCCTCTCCATGGGGCATAATGGATTCTCCCCGCCAATGAAACACTATTCCGGCTGGCGGGCGGGACCGCCAGCCACCTGAGAGCCTTTCCCACAACATCCCCCTCCTCTGTCAGAGCCAGACCCAGCTATCACTGGAGATCTAGGACAGATGGAAGGATGGAGAGAGGATGGTTGAAGAGAGGAGGAATGTGAAAGAACAACGAATAGGAGCAGATGGTAAGAAAAAAGGGAGGAATAGAGAGAAATTGGCACGCAACTCTCTGTTAGACGACTATGGAGAATCTGTGATTTCTGAGCAATGTATCTGAGCTCCACCGCCCATATCTGAATACACAACATGATACTGACATACATTCGTTACCATAACAACCATAACACAATGCAATACAACACACACAGACACATCGAGTTGCCCCCTTACCCACCCTTCGCTGCATACCCCTCCTCTTCTTCCACATCTGTAAATGTTCATCCCTCCTTCACGGTCTGTCGACGTCTCCGCAGACTTGAGATGCTCCCAAAGCAGGCAACACTGGCACACAGTGGCCACGAGAGCAATACACTAAACTGGAACAATGGCCTGTTCATGACGTTATCTGCTTACAAACATGCACTCATAATCCACGCACACATTTGAATGGATGGCATCACACTGGATGTTGCGCAAACCTATTAAAGAAGTCAGCGGGGTTACAAACATTTTGTACCTTCTCTCATTGTCGTCCAGATGAGCAAACAGCACATTCTTGGAGATGGCCTTGGCCAAGGCGGTCATGGTCTTGTAGTCCTTTGGTATCACCTGTGCAGACAAAGCAGTAATGTCCATTACAGCGAAGTAGACTGCAACAACACTTTGCAGGTGGACACATGAAACAAACCAGCACAAACACATAATAGGCCTGACTTCAAAAGCAGACTAAATTGAGTAATTAAAGAGTAGCGTATTGGCAAACTCTGAAAGGAATATCCCACACGTGTGTCTGTGTATTTTTGGAAAAGCCCATCTGTTCAGGGATTACACTTAAAATGTCGCACAGCCCTTAAAGATTCACAAGAGGCCTGAACTCATTCTTAAAACATGCATTTTCATGTCCCAGACTCCCTTTCTCTCCCTCTCTCTCTCTCTCCCTCTCTCTCTCTGTGTAAATGGAAATGGAATAGCAAAGTCTGTAGCCACAACAAAGCCACTGAAGTCCATATTTATAAAGAGGCATCTATTTTTAGGTGGAAAAGACAAAAAGAGAAAGAGAGAAGTATGAGATTAAGACGACCAATCTCATCTCTTCTTAATGCAGAATAACTCTGTGTATGTGTTTTGTCTCTGGTGGTAGGGGAGAGGACGGGGTAGGCTGTAATTATTTTAAAGCAACAGATGTCTCCACATGAAGACAACCACGCAGCACTGTGCACAACATGCACTCAAATACACACACACACACAACCACATCACATGTAAAATAAGAGGTACCAAAATTTCATCTATCTGCAGTAGTAGCCCAGCCGGAGGACGGAAAAGAGAAAGAGGCTGTTCTAGCCTGGGAACTAAGTTAAAGGAGGAGAGGAGACAGCCACCCAGAAGGGCTGAGTGATAGAAATAATTCTCAAACTCAGATTTTAGGCCAGCGACTTAATCAACCTCCACAAGTTCCAGCTCCAGTGTTGTCACCCAGGGGATCATTAAATGTCAGGTCACTCTGGTTGTTACCTGCTTTTGAATTACTCAAAATTATGACTCATCTGTCCTTTCTACAGTAACCTGTCAGGATAATGTTAAGATATTCTGTTCATGCCGACTGGGGGGGGGGAGTTGGGTCAAAGCCACATGGGAAAAGGACTGAATGATTTAACAGCTATGCCTACAAGCAGTTATGAGAAGAAGTCTGTTGGTAAATTACTTGTTCGATAGTAAAGTAAGAAAAGTAAAAAGTGAAGTTAATGACAAGCTACGTATTTGCCTCCATCTGTAATGCCCATTTTTGTTTTCAACATTTATTGTATCACATGAAGTAGAATTTTAGCTGTAACGCTAATGCTTGGATATCCCAAAGATCCTCATTTAGTGCCACAAGAACCCCTTAAAGGTGGTGGGAATATCTGACTCAACGCCCATATAGTTTCCCACCTTGTCAAGAGGGTGTCCACAGTAGTTCCCATCAATCTGATGCCAGCCCTGCAATTCGTTCTGTTAATGTGATCTCCAGGCCTGAGCGACAGGCCTTAAGATTTGTTAAGACTCACAGCACTTTACAGCAAAGCTCTTTTTAATCAGATGAGCAGGGTTGGCTAATTGATTGTGTTCTGTTAAACAGCTGCTGTTTTTCACAGTGGAGTCATTAATGGAATTGATGATGTAGGAAGATGTCGGCACATAGGCTCTGAGTGAATGTGTATATGCTTGTGTGTGTGTTACTTCAGACTACATCAATGACCAGAAGAAATCCTCTCTCATACTGAACCAATAATGTGCCTTTCATGGTCTAATTCAATTTTAATTCACTTTTTTCTGATGGTCTGTTGTGTTGGGCAATTAATTTGTTTTTCACATGCGGCTGATATGGCTGTGTGAGTCTTTGCATGTGTAGGTTGTTACTTGTGCGTGTGTGCGTGTGTGTGTGTGTGTGTGTGTGTGTGGATCTGGGACAAAAGCAGTGCTCCCAATTGGAAAAGGGTGGATTGAAAATGGGTGGTTAAGGTTATGGTTAGTGTTGGTCATGGTTAGAGTAAGTGTTCAAGAAATGAATGTACGTCTAGGTAATGTCCCCATAAGTGACATAAGTAAACATGGATGTGCGTGTGTCAGTCTGTGAGATAGTGAGGGACAGTGAAGAAAATGAAGCTGGAGATGGGGGCAGGCTTGTTGCCATGACACAACTGCAGCGTCTGGTAGAGACCTCAAAGCCATAAACACAAATGCATGTGTGTGTGCGCACACCTGACACACACACAAACTGTATGCTCCAGTGGCCATGTGATTACAGTGTGGTGATGGGAGTTCATGCAGTTATGTCATTACCCAGCAATTAATGCCGTGGCAAGCTGAAAAAGCATAGTAATGATATAATAACTAAGGTGTGTGTGTGCTGTATGTATGTATCTGCGTGTGTCAAGGTGAGTTATAGTTTCTGGCAAAGCAGCACCCCTTCCTTTAGCTCCATTAAATTCTGGAACGGACACAGGTTGCACGATGACAGATAACTCTAACAGTCGCCTGTCCCCTTTACCTCTCAATCATATTGTTTGACGTACTGTCTTTAAAAAACACAGATATAAGTCATAAATAAAACAAAAAAAAAACATTTTAATTTATTCTCAGATTTGATGTCAAGCAGTGTATTTATATGCACAACTTTCTGCAATAACCTTATTTTCTCGTCTAAAGCACGTAAACAAGAAACCCATTTTCCATCAGGGTAGGGGATTAGAAAAACATATTTTCTTCAGTTTGAGTTCTCCTGGAGAAAGCTGATTTCTCGACCATGCATAAATGGGACTGGGATTCCCACTCCTTCTTGAATATGTAAAGAAATTGACAAGAGTTTCAAAAATTTTCTTTGGCTGTAACTATTATTATTAATTTATTTATTATTATTATTATTTTTTTTTTTTTTGTGTTATTTAATCATTTTGATTAGTTTATTTGATTGCTTTTTCACATCTGCTGTTTCTGTTTTACATATATTCGAAATAAACAATTAAATATAAATATATATGACAAAGAATACAGATAGCAAGATGATACATATATAGAAACATGTAGCGACGCAACCTCATATTCAAAATAATTGAAATAAAGGCTTGAAAAAAAGTACCCTCATAGAGGTTTACAAAAGTCAGTATTAATCCTTGCTTAACCTTATTTTTGAGTAACCTTGTTTTTTTTTACTGAGGGTCCATTGAAATGTGGGGCTCAATCTAATGTATGTGGTTTAGCTCTGTAAGAGCACACTAAATTAAACTGGCATGAAAAAAACAGTTGCTCCTTTCAGCATCTTTAAATTTGATAAAAGATGTTTATCTGCAAAAACCTGAGTGGGAGTCTAATATCACAGAGTGGGATCTCAGCATCTGTGCTGGACATCAGTTCAGCAGCTGACTCATGATCTGTGTCTTTTGCTGTGAATGAATTCACTGAAGGGTACAAGTCTGTTCGGTAATTGCTGTCATGAATTTATTAATTTACGCAGCTCATTTCCCTTCCCACTGTCATGTTCCGATGAATGTGTTCATGCTCTTAAGTGGGTGTTAAGAGAACGACAGCTCCCAGTCCAACAAATAAACAACAATGAACTTGTCTGTATATGTATGCTTGTATATGTATGCATTGGCTGCATGTATCTGTGTGCAAACATGTTGATGAGTTTGTATATACAAACATTTGCATATGGCTATGTGAAGACTTCCATTAAGTGTCTTTGCATAGATGTTTTACGTCGTGCATGCATCCATCTTCCGAGGCTGACCTTGCGCACGTAGCTGACAGCGTCCTCTTCGGTATAGACCTCGGCACTGACCCCTCCCCTGCGGCGCCGGGCCTTGACGACAGGGTTGGGCGGTGGGGGAGAAACCTCATCATCGTGTGAGTCCGACTGGCTGTTAGATTTCTGACGTGCCATGATCTGCTTGCATTCTTCCTATAAAAACAAGGAGAGAGATGAGACGTTAGAGAAACAAACATAAAGAGATTGACACAGAGTGAGTTTTCAGTGGTTAAAACATAAATAAGCAAATGGTCTATCAAAACAGTGACCCTCTTGTGTAAAAAAGATGTATGTGTAAAAAAATAGATGCAACTACTATTGTAGCTTCAGGCAAGACAACAAGATCATCTGTTATTCTTTTACCTCACAAACAATCACATGAAGATGCGGGTGACAAACCTCTCCAAGCGTACTTTCTAACATCAAGCATCATGTGGATTCTTAACCAGGTCAGCTAGTACAACAACAAAGTACAGTGGACGCGTTCTAGTCCTGAGTCTGGACATCTGGCTGCTGTGGTTTGAAGTGAAAGCCATCAAATATTAATATGTGCATGCCCGAGCATGCAGAGAGAAGAAGGCTCAGCCAGGTACTCTCCTCCTCTGAGATAATGAACAACAAGGAATAAAGACATCAAAGAGGAGACGGGATGCCAGAGGCCAGAGGCCGGCTGATTCAACTGCTGAACACTCTGCAGGTGATGCATTATTGATTCCACAATTGATAAACACATCAGCATAAGTACACAATAAAACCACTGTTGGGTTGTTAATATGTGAGAGTGCTGTGAGACAAGGGCAGTGTGGTAACAGTTTGTGCAAAAGGAGCTAGCATCCACTGCTTTGTGTATTTCGACACAGCGTCTGTGTAGAACTAGCAATAACTGTGTGCCCCTGCTGGCACTGTGTGTTTATTCCTTTATTTGAGTGCATTAGTGTGTCTAATAGCACGGTGGGGATTCAGGTGACAGCAGTGTTATTCACCACCACATAGTTTGGATAGTAAAAATTTCATCTGTTTGCTGGTTCAGTCTTTCCTGACCAAAGAGATGGTTATTCAGTCAAGATGATTACCGGTATACATTATTTAGTCAAAACTAGACAAGACTGGAGTCTGGTGTTAGTCAGATTTTATTTTATTTTTCTACGTATTGTAAGAATTTGTAAGCAGTAGGTCATTACATTAATACGAATATTGATCAGGCTTCACACAAAACTTCTTCTTATCCTGAAGTGATTAGTCAATGATTTGCCGAGTTGATTCAAGCAAAATGGCCACACATTCTCTGGTTCAATCCTCTAAATTGCAAAGATTTCTTTCTGTTCTTCTTTGTCTGTGGACTGTTGGTCAAACAAAAAAAGCAATTTCAAGATATCACCTTGGCCTTTAGCAAGTTGTGATGGACATTTTTATTATTATTTCTGATATTTTTATAGACCAAAACAATCCACAGACTAAAATATATACTATATATTGTAAATAATCATTAGCTGTTTTTTGACATTGACATTTATGATCAGTTAAATATATGAATAAAATAATTTCCTGAGGTTTTATTCATTTATGAATCAAGTCACTCATTTATTTTAGTTGTGTAATATTTAATCAATTACTGATCATTAACAAGGAGAGCAATAAATTAGTGAAAATGCTTGTTTGCACCATCATGCCACCACTCAAATCATACCATCTCTAAATTTTCCAGTGCACTGTATTATTCAAGTCCTGCCATTTTCTATGAAATGTCGTGAGGCAACTTTTTTTCTCTCTGCAAAACTGGAGAGGGGAGAAGCAAAAAATAAGACCAGGAGCAGAGTGATCACTGAATCCTTTGAGCAGGGAGCAGAAATTGCTGCCACTTCTCTCTGTTTATATACTGACAGGGAGGAAAGAGACAGAAAGGAAGAGAGAGAGAAGTGACAGAGGGATTGCAAAGCGAGAGAGAGGAAGAGAGAGTGATAGAGGTGGAGACTGTGAGGAAACTGTCATATTACCTGAAAACTGAAACAAACCGAACTGTCAAACCCAGACATCACAGCTCAGGACCTCTCTGCACATTCTATCTCAACTATCTGTTCGATCACACCAACAGCTTGTAATGAAGACGGGAACAGTGATACAGCAGTGCTTTAATGATACTAAACAGCAACAACAACAGTTTAGACAGTTGTCGAGAAGGCATTCAGCAGCTTGCACTCTCACTCACTCTTTGAGTTGGTCTCCTTTCATCTAACAATGTTTTTGTTGCAGTCTCTGCTGCTCGTTACATCCTAAGGTTGCTGTGATGCTTTGCTCACTGTCCATGTAAAACAATGCGATAATGCAGCTCACACATACACACACACGTCTTGCTTACGCAGAGTCACTGTCTAAGGGAACACAGCCAGCAGGAACAGAAGAGGAGAGCCAGAGAGCAGCATCAATACATACACACAATCACACAAACACATGCACAGGACGACTGCAAGAAGAGAGGAGAGCTCATCCGCTCCAGCTTTATGAAGGTGACAACTTCTGCAATCAGGTATTACACTATATTCAAAGCAAACACAAACGTAATGCTAATACAACTCTCCTCACTCCAGCAAACAAGGATAACATGCTGCTGTCTAGAACAGTCACTAATGGTCACTTGCACTCACACACTTACTCAAACTAGGCAGTCACTTGCATCTTTGCCTTGCAACAAAACCCCACAGGCTTCAACAACAAACACTTGTATCCTTTTTGCTCCTGCCGCTATGAGACTATGCAGGCTAGCTGCAGAAGGCTAACTACAGGCTAAGTTTGTTAGCAGAGGTATTTACCATGGCATGGATGGCCCCTGGCCAGGCCGGTTGTGTGTCCCTCAGCCTGCTGTCAGAGGCACCAGGCATCAAGTCACAGTGTGAGTGTGCCAAAGTGTGCATGGGAATCAGCACACGTGGATTCCCATCTCATACACACCTGACACATATGTCACACCGAAGCTGCATCTCCATATTGCCATACTAGCACAGCCACCGCTGTGTGTACGCGTTGTTGTGTGGTTTCAGTGCGTGTGTGTGCAACGGGTGAGCGGAGAAGTTTGTGTGTGTCAGAGAGAGCGTGAGTACCAAAATGTCTGCAATCCCCACGACACAGCAGCTAAAGAACAAGACCACTGATGAAAACACTGATCACAGCAAAAGCCTGTCTCTCCATCGCTCCTGCGCAACTCTCTGTCTCTGCTTTCCAGCCCCCCCCCCTCTCTCTCTCCCTCTCTCTCTTGCAAACACACTGACAATCAGGTGGCGCAATGAGCGGGCTCCTCTCGCTTCCCCTCCCCGTCACTATGACAACTGGGTACTGTGAGCTTTCTGAATAGTTGGTGGCTCACACACCTACATTTTCTCTCTCTCACACACACACCATTTCTGATGCCTGTTGACAGATCTCTCTCTCTCCGTCTCTCTCACTCTCTCTCGCACATCTACAGTGATTCAGCTTGCAGAAGGGAAAACGTCACTCCCCTCAATACGGACTTCTGTTCTGACCAAATGGCGTGTGTTTTCCACCAGAGAATGGCTCCGAACATTTCCATAGGGATACATCGTCATCCCATAGGCTACTTTCTTTGTGTGTACCAGACACTGGTCTGTACCATACAGTGTCTTTCTCACTCCCTGCTGATCTCCAGCCTCCTCACCCACACGCTTTCCTCTTAGGTCAGAGGGTCAGGCATCAAGTGAGGACTTTGTGTCTGGCTCTAACAAGTCCTCGTACTGTTCTGGCCCTAGTGCTCACACTCAGGGACACAGGAAAACACATGCAGTATGACTTTTGATGTCTCATATGCGCAAAGAGGGGGTTTTATTAGTCCAAGGTGAGCTGAGAAGAGAAGCAAACTTTTCTCTTGCCTTAGCTTATCTGTAACAACACACAGGCAGTCTCAGGCAGCACCATTTATTTTTCCCCATGTACAGTAGCTAAACAAAACACATCTGCAGTTGGTTTTTGCAACCTCTTTGCTATCCTATCTCAATTTGAAATAATGTTATTTCTCTTTCAAACAACATTAACTATCTTTACAAAAACAAAGCACTCCTCTTTTAATATCCTGCCATCTATTTTATGTATTTTCCAATATATTTTCTACTCTATAATCGATGCTATTATGTCAGAGTCTTTCTCCCCTCTCCCCCTCCTGCTCTCCTCTGCTCTCCCTGCGTCATCATCGGTGGCTGGATGCCAGAGAGAGAGGACAGGAGAGGAGGGAGAGGAGACAGAGGACACAGGCATAAGCAGGACACAGAAGCTCTGTAAAAAAAAAAGTGAATTTCCAGTAGCGACAGAGGCACAGCAGATCAGAGATTAACCCAGAGAATGAAGACAAACAAAAGATGACAAACATGCATTCCAATGATCACACGCTCAACGTAAAGTCACTGTTATTAAACCATTATCAATTCCAATTTAAACTCATTTATAGATGATGATTCATATTACAATTGACATCTCCATCAAGTTATGACTAACTCTCATCCTAAGCAGTGACTAACCAACATTAATCAGCGCCGGCCGCCCTTCATGCTCAGTGAAAACTTATTCAACCCCTCAGAGGGGGATCAGTTGGCTCGCAGCACAAATACATCAAAATATCTACTCTTCCATCAAGCTGATTTCTGATATTAGTTAGGGAAAAGTAAGCATCTATAAAGTGGTTACCTTTGGTGGCCTTAATCCTGTGACGTAGACAATTTCACTCTCCACTGCCAGTGCTGAAAGCATATGAGTGAACCAAAAACAACAAGGTGCAAATACACACACACACACACACACACACACAAAAACAGGTAATGAAGCATGGAGGGCTTATGCACCAGCGGAGCTAACAGTCTACTCATCACTTTGTTCCACACCATTACAGCACCACAATGGGCAGAAAGTTCGCTGCTGTAGTAGGACAGTGTGTATGTGGAGTGCTGACCTCCTGGCCATGAAATGATGTTCACTCTCTTTATGGTTACACATACACACACAAACTCTTCCTGCTTTCCTAGCTTTATCTCCCCTTGGGCTACCTTAATTCCCTAATTTGAATCCTCAAATCTACCTGCTAAAACTTTGTCATTAACAAAGAACAACAGTTTTTTTTTACTTTTTGGCAGCAGCCTTTTCATCCCCATGTAATCACAAATAAAATGTTGCTACACAATGACAGCAGCAATAAGGAACTGACAGCCAAAGGCGCACAGCATGTTTATGAATGAACAGCTAACCCTGCTCCAAGTACAGTTTTCACATGTTTACAGGATGTTAGTGGGAGTTCTTTCATTATCGAGGGTTCAGTGTTGTTCAGTTCTTTGACTATTTCCATTTAATCTACAGGGCAAATTTCACATCTATCAAGACTGCACCATGCAGCCTATAAATCAAAACTGGAAATTCTTCAGAGCTGAAACTCTATTGGTGAGTCAACTAGTCAGTTGACATCAAATAAATCTGCAACAATTTTGCTAATCAAATGTTCATTTAAATGATGATGATCAATGATTAAAGTGATGAATTTGCTTTTATCTTTATACTGTGTATATTAAACTGGATTTTGGTTAGACAAAACAACCCAATTGAATATATCAACTTGGGTGTGGGGAATAGTAGTGGACATTTTTCACTATTTTCTAACAATCTATAGAAATAGTTAAAACCAAATTACTGATTAATCAGAAGAATATTCTTCAGATTAATCAACAATGGAAATAATTGTTAGTTGCAGCCCTAAAATGTACTGATCTATTTATTATAATACCAGTAATAAGAAATGATACTGTCTTCTTTACAAAAGCTGTGTCTGGATGTAACAGCAGTTAAATTATATAGCAAACAATTTAATCCTGTGCTTTACATCTTAGTGCTGTACATCAAACACCTTTTCTCTTTCTTTCACACCGACCACAGATTCGTTGGGGAGGGAGGAGGGATGCAACGGGCAGATGAGAGAGGACAAAGAAGGACCACCAGGGAAACAGGAGCTAGGGAGTTTAATTTACCTGTAGGGGCCCCAGGGTGGGCCTGGGAGAAGGTTTAGGCCTGGGTCACTGCGTGCACCCCAGACTGATTTGACAGAATACCCTGCTCCCAGCACGGCAGTGATGACAAACAGAGACTGGAGACACTAATTACACTGTTACAAAACTTTGAAAACCCTTGTGTATGCCAGGTCCTCTTTGTGATGTGGTACTGAACTGAATTTCTTAGACAGGGACAAAGTAAAAAAAACAAAAGGAAAAGTAGATACAGATAATCCAAAGTTACGCCTAATTCACTCTTAGCAGACTCAACAAACACCCGAACCTTCCTGAAAAATTGTCAATCAGAAGCCTTTGAAGGGACGGGCGGATTTGTTATGATAGGTCCTGGTGACAGCTGAATGGCTGGCAGCACTGAAGGGCTTCTCATCTTACATGGGGACTGGGAGACAGTGGCTGATTGACTGATAGACTGACAGACAGAGAGTGAGGAAGTGTCCCATAATGCAATGTGATGGGATCTTTTACAAACAGAGCTGATGCAGCAGGCGTTTACATTTGTTTTACTCGACATGATTTAAGATGTAGAGGGAAGCTAGTAGGCACCAAGATATAATCAGTGCAACACTGGCCTACATACAATAAAGATGTAGAGACGCAAATCAAACGTGCGGTGGTGGTGATGGAACAGTGGATAAGACGCATGCCTTTGGTGTGAGAGACCCACTGTGACACGTCCACCAATGTGTCCCTGAGCAAGACACTTAACCCCTAGTTGCTCCAGAGACGTGCGACCTCTGACATAAATTGCAATTGTAAGTCGCTTTGAATAAAAACGTCAGCTAACTTAAAAAATGTAATATGTGTATCCTGTTCTGCTGTTGTTTCTGACAGAGGTCTTTCCTGATGCTGTTATGTTATATTTCCAAACAATAATTTGAGAAAGTGTAAGGTTACTGGGGTTTAGCAATAGTAATAGCAATTTAATTTAAATACAACTTTTCTTAAGGTAGTTACAAAGTGTTTGGACAGTCACAATATTTAATAAAAAACATGAATAGTAAACAAAAAGTGAAATAAAAAAAATACAAGTACAATAAATATATATTAGAGTGGAAAAATTCTGAATAAAATAACAAATTTTTTTAATCAACAATTGATTGATAATTGATTATTTTTTTTGTCATCAAAAAGACTACGGAGTCCCAACCTGGACATTACTCTGCAGCTTAGCAGCACCTACAGCAAATGGAAGCTACTTTAAACTTCCCAAATGGGAGTAAATGACCTTAAAGCTAAGCACTACATATGAGAGAGAGTTTATAAATATAGGTTGTAGATAATTACACAATAAAATCTAGTTTAAATGTATTTTTAAGGCAATGAATAGAATCTGAAATGGGAATGTGTTTTCTTTCAGGTTGGAAAATACGGAAACGATGTAAGATGGCATGCTAGTGACAAACACAGATGAAGGGAAATAAAACATGCGTGGACATGGCTGCTGAGGAGAGAGAGTGTAATGAAAAGATAAGTGTACTTTACAACCCTGAACCCTAGCTGTTCTCACTTAGAATAAGTGAAGAGAGGGATGAGGGGTAAATTATTTTTAAAAAGCCAGAAGTGAAACACGAGACATAAACTTGTGATAGCCCTTTGGGTGTAAAGAATACAGGCAGCATTCTGCTAATCATAACAATACATATTGCAAAACTCAATGTCACACACAGAAACTGTTTAGAAACTAGTATGAGTGCAAATATTTAAGGATCAGTTCACCCAAATCATAAAAAATAATAAAACTAACTACATCTTTTCCTCTGAAAAATCTGTAATCCTGATGCAATAGTGACTGGAATTCAGGTTGCTTACGATAATCCACAGACCTCACTATCAATGTTTTTTAGTATTTTCAACCTCCAGAAAATACTTGCTAATGAAAACTGTCCACAACTATTCTAAAGACAGCCCCCCCGGGTTTTGTGATAGAAAGGCAAAACAGCATTTGTAATGGGTCCTAAATTTTGATTGAGATTACAGAACAGTTCCAAGGCATGTAATCACCCAAAGACAGTGCTTAGACTCATGTTCAAGCACCACACATGTACAGATGGAGTTGAGGAGTGACGGCTGTCATGTGCTGAACATTTGGTTGCCAGTGTAGGTGGTATATTATGTTCAAAGTGTTGATTTCCACATAGCTGCAGTGAAAATCAGAGGAGGAAGAGACTGACAAATAAGTCATCGGAGGAGAGGGGAAGTTAAAGGACCTTCTGTGGAAACATAGTGCTACAAAAGGAACCAGGACTCTAATGCAAATTTCAAGGCTTTACAAATTGATTTTCATAAATGTGGCCAGAAAAAAAAACAGCGATGGCGGCTCTGGGATGCCAGAAAACACTGTTGAGCTTAATGCAATGTGCCTAATTCATTTAAACATTTGCAGTGGCAGCTGCCCATTTGATATGCTGAGTGACATATCCACACTTACACATTCAGTCCTGGCACTTTTAGCTGATACTGGCAGTTGGACAGATCCACGATAATGCAGACTGATTAAAAAAAGTCACCACATCTGGGTTAGTGCATCTAAAATAGATTAAATGTTTGCTTCTCTGGCACATGATCGGGCAAAAAGGACTGCAACAATAAACCCTGTGTTACAGAAAAACATCAGTGTTTCAGTAACACTGCTGGTCATGAGATGTAATCTCTTACCACAAGCATTTGTATTAATAAGAAACAAACATACTACCTAAATCCAGAAATTCCACTGCAAACTAAAAGGTTATGCTGCAAATTTACAGTAAATAGAGACAATAGAGACAAACACGTTAACAAACAGGACATGTCTGTAAAAAGATAGTCCTGTCAGAAAACTCACCTAAGGCTTCACAGAAATGTTGTCTTTTTACACTGTGCCAAAAATTAAAGCTCATTCTTCAGCAATTACACACTGAGCTGAGCTGAGCTGATAGAGAGGGGGAGAGAACACCCATCTGAAGCTACTGTTGTAGAGATCAAAGGCATCATTACCATGCATAAATAGGCAGGATGAAAGGGAGCGAGATGCCTGTTATTTTCCCATTCACAACGTCAGCTGAGGACCAAAGACATGTTATTATATCGAGACAAAAGTTAAAAAACAAACTAGTGAGACTGATGATTTAGTGTGTTCTCAATTGTGTGTGTGTGTATGTGTGTGTGTGTGTGTGTGTGTGTGTGTGTGTGTGCGCGTGTGTGAAAAAGAGAGAAGAGAAATAAAACAGAAAGAAAAGGAAGCATGTGTGAAATTAAATAGCATCAAAGAACAGGACTGTGAGAGCGGATGATGGAGAAACTGATACAGAGAAAAGAGATTTTCCAGATAACACTGTGAAAGCCGTCTGAAAAGGATCCTGTGCAGATTTGAAACGAGGTAAGGTCTGAATACCCCAGTGATCTAATTGGCACACAGAAAAACCTAAACATGAGAGGAGAGATGGAATAAACTTTGTGAATAAAGGCGCTCATTGAACACAGGATGAACTAGAGTCTATCTCTACTGTTGCCTTGGTTACCGCCTCCAGTGGGTGACGAGTGCTGACGAAAATGGCTGATAGAGGAGTAAGAGAGAGAGCGAAGACGAACACAAATAAACATGGAGTGTGAAGTATGAGGGAAAATGTGATGACAAAAGTATATTTTTTGTTATCTCTTTGTGTTGAGAACAAGAGCTTCCTGCTCTGGAAGACTGCCAGAGTCAGACACAAGGCCTGACACCTACATTTAACAAAAATCTTTTGCATTTTAAAATTGTCTTTCTCTACTGGCAGTGTCTTTGTACTGAAAAACTAAAGATTTTAAGACACTGAGTTTGTTTTTGTTTTTGAGCAAGAACACAAATGAAGCTTAAGAGTAACAATACAACATTTTGAAAATAAGATTAATCCAGATTAAATGGACATGGCTTGTTGAACCAAATATTGCCCTCAAACTTACCCGGTGCAGGGGGAAAGGAGCACAGTAAGCCTCTTAAATAACTGGGACACCACAAAAACATACATGACCTGCTTCAATTCCACGAATGACTGACCTCGCAATCGCAACACAAGCACAGATTTGAAGGGCTTGAAAGGAAAAGCATTGGGCAACTGTGGACCTCAGAGAGCTGAAAGCTTGCAGATTTTTTTCATTCTAACCACTTCTTTAAACCAGGTAATTTCACTGACAACCATTCAAAAACATAGCTGTTCAAGGTATGGCTACATAAATAGGTACAAGAACGTGAGTGCTTTTCTACACATCAGACTGGCAAACAGAGATTCCAAGTTTATACAGTGAAGTCATTACTAACGCAGGATGCATCTTCCATAGGCTCCATCTTGATACCGGGGCAATCTTTCTTCAAGCCAAAATCCAAACCCCATTTCCTCTGGATAATCGAAATAATATTAGCCTGTCACGCAAACACAAATTGTATGTGGAGGTGCTAGTTTTGCAATCACGTAAGCAGACTACTTGCCTTTTTTAATGACAATGTTTGATGTCTTTTGCATCAGACAATTCTCCCCCCTCAGAGGACACTAATCAGAGCCTAAAGGTGGATGCAGAGGTGGAAATGATGCTGATTAAATGCTATATGTATGCTGCAGCAGTGACGACAGTGGTGACACTTGCAATGAGGAGTGTAGCCACGGCAGCACAGGCAGCAAGACTGAGCAGAACAGGACAGCTTAAATACATTCATTTATTGCACAGGGTGAGACAGATAAGTATATGATATGTGTCACAAGCAATACTGTGTTCCACCAATAACAACGTACAGTATTCATCCTTCCCCAGCCACCTATACAGATTGCACTAGTGCCTCTGGACACCAAAGCCCAGTTTCAAGAAAACAGAGGCCCATATGGACTACAGCTTATGAATCTATGCTAGCTATTTAGATGATGTAATAAATCCTATGTAAATGGGCTTTCATGTTCAACACACTATGCATTTTCTTAACATATGGGAACATCTCTGAGGGTCATTTATTATTAAGATAGGCTAGGGCAAAAGTGTGCAGTATGTCATTTTACAGAAAGATGATGAATTACTCGCCACTTGCTACTGTATGCTTCTGCTGAGCTCTGTCACACCCATTAGTATTCATGCTTCCTCTCTGACTATGCAGCAATACAGTACACTCTAGCAGCAGCAGTGGCTCCACTATCAATGCTGTGCTCATTTCAACACTGTCTCCTTGACCATGGAGCAATGTGAGGACCGCGGCTCCAGATTCTAATGGCAGACCGACACGAACACATCAACAAGTGTGTAGGACATACTGGCACAAAGAGAACAGCCTGACCTTGACCTTAAACTTTCTGTACGTTCTGTCCGAAAACCTAGGCGTACTATATGGCAGGGGCAGACTGCTGCTGTCAAAAGTTTGATTGGTCTGTATGTATATATACCAAGGTAATAAACAGATCAATTTAAATAAATTTACTTGAACAAACAGGTAAAGCATAACCTGTATTAACACGATGAGACCTTTAAATGTAGAGGGAAAAAAACTTGTGAAATTGTGCAACATATCAAATGTAAAAGCTCTGTATTTGTATAGCGCCTTTCTAGTCTTTTCGACCACTCAAAGCGCTTTTACACTACATCTGCATTTGCCATTCACACACAATGATACGCTGAGCCTAAGTGCTCAAACAGAAACTAAAATTCACATTGTTGGAACAGCCACCAGTGGCAATTCGGGGTTCAGTATCTTGCCCAAGGACACCCGCTCTACAGCCTGAGCCACAGTCACCCTCACTTGTCATATTCAAAAACAGACCACATCAGATGACTCTCACATGCTGCCACACGCACACACTAACACATGCATGTACACACATCACTGCAGCAAGGATGGAGAGCCTCAAGGCATCGGGATGGTGAACTTTAGCCTTGCTATATCTGATATCCCTTCACAATCACTTCTCTTGTTAGAGACTTCTTACCAACGTCTAAGCTCTCCTCGTGCCAACTTCAACAGCCCACAGCTGCCCCTCATACACCTTGATGACCTATTTGTAACAGCAGTATAAGAGTAGAGCCCATTGTTTAAACAAACAAATCTTATGATCAACTTGTGAGCAAACTGCACATCTGTGTCTGTACTTGATCAAAGCCAAACGCTGGACAAGAACATCTACTTAGGCTAAATTCTGAGACACGCTGTTTTGGAGAAAACTTAACAAAGCAACTTTATGTAAAAACCATCTTGCCACTGTAGAGGCGCCAGCCAGAGACAGCTTCTAAGCAGAAAATAGACAAAAAACACTCACGTTGTCTGTTGACCACGGAGAATGTGCTACAGAGGTTTCCATTGTTTTAACCTGTTTTCTAGTTATGCTCTATTTTTTCCCACTTTTCGAATGCCTAATCTCGTCTCTGTAGCTGTTATCTTTCAGTGAGTAAAAGTCAGACAGAGAGACAGACAGGCAGGTAGACACAGTCTGTTCCCCGAGCCTGCAACCAGGACACTGGCCTTTTATGGGTGCTCCTCTCACATCCCCTAATGGATTCTCCTATTATAGGATGATAAATGAAAGCTCTGTCACAACAGTTTTGAGAACAGTCTGTTTTTTATAACACAGTAGCTAGGATGTCCTTTGCCTGCACAAGTGCGATGGTTGAGAACATACACTGTAATAAACAAAACAGCATTTGTGTACAATGCACGGCACAGAAAAATCAGTACAGTCACTGAGATGTGTATTTGTACACAAACAAGTTTCCACAACATTAAAACTTGTATGTGAGGCATAATAACTCTATGGACTTTCATTTCATTTGCATTGGCTGTATTACAATTCCTGACTGACTGGCACACACTGCCACTGTCTCATCATATTCAGGTTACAAGTACATTATAATTAACAGCTTTAATTAACAGCTTCAAGATCAACACACAATATATCAGGAAAAGTTGTTAGAACAAAAAACGTTATCACCAACCTTCTCCAGCTTTTCAAAATGCTCCCGCAGGAACTTCATAGGACGCTCAGGCTTAGCGATGCAGAGGTTCACAATGCACTCTTTGAGGATCTGCTGTATGTTGTGCTTCTGCACAAAAATTTCACAGCCCTTCAAACTCTCGTCTTCTTCCAGAGTGGAGGAGGAGGTGGCCATCTTATCTTTTATCTCTCTGACAGTGGGAGAAAACAGGGTGGACCATGAGAGGAAGGGAGGGAAAGCAGAATAGAGGAGGGGGGTAGAATAAGGGTAGCAGAAGATATAAGGGTTATAAATCTACATGTCTCAGAATAGGATATGATTTTATTCTTGTTGCCCAATCTTATTTTGTTGACATTTTATTAGTAAAACTGTATTATACATGTCTTTGATTATGGAGAGGTGAGCCCACAAAAGAGGCTCATAGAGTCAATTAACTTAAAATGGCATTAACACTATTTAACACTAACATTTAATAAGGATTCACACCTCATGCATCATGTATGCCCTTAGTATGTTTCTTTGTGGATGAAGATGACTGATCATAGCTGTTTTTTAAACTGATGCTTAAAATGGTTTTAAGGTAATTTGTGAAAGTAAACACTTCAGCAGGTGGAGGCTAGGTAAATTACATAGCACTGTATGACAACAGCTATGATTATGTCAGACTACACAGTAAATGTCAGATAACAGCAGTATGTCTCATCATGGCAAGCCAGGAAGCTGAGCAGATGTAGCTAACTAGTAACTACCATGTATCACTTCCTCAAAGGGAAATCACGTCTGTATGTGTGTGTGTGTGTGTGTGTGTGTGTGTGTGTGTTTTACAGCATTATAAATCAAAATGTGTTCACTTGAGGGTATGAAATACACCGAGTGCATTTTCTTCACAACAATCAAAGCAAGTGCCCACATATAAACATTTTGGCATGCTGTTGAGCTAGTGATGAACGTCAGCACCTGTTCAGTTGTATTCAATATGGACAGCTAACCCAGCTAGCTTTGCTAACCTTACAATGACAACCAAACCACAACGAAGGGGAATAACTGCGACGTAAACGCTGTCAGTGGCCTGCTCTAAAGCGCTATTATGTGTTCATAAAAACACGGTCTCGCCGGTGCTCTCGCTGGTGTCCCTACCGTTATTTTTGGAGGATGCTCAATGAGAAAAACACCTCGCTGGTGGTGGGAGATTGGTGAGGTGCCGTTTGTCAGATGGGATGCTGCTGCTGTTGCTCTGCCTCTCCGCTACTTCGGCTCGCTCTGCGTCAGTCCCGATGACGTCAATCTGTCATCTTCTCGACCGCAGCGGCGCTCTCTCCAGGCCAGCAGCGGCGAGCACGCGCCGGTCTGCAGGTAGAAATCTTTAACTAAAGGAAACATCCTCTCTAAAGGGAAGTGGGGTGTATTTTGTTGATTAGTGAACACTTTTTATTTGCACATTTGAGGGTAGACTGAATACATGAGTTCATGTCGAGAGAGAAATACTGAAACTGACATGTTTGACGCAGGACCACACGTCAGGAAATACGTCAAAGTCCTACATCCAACACCCCCAACCCACCCTTTTTCCCCTTCACAAAAGTCTGACTAGTCACCATAAGAACACTCCCTAAAATTGTTTGTTTGTATTTTTGCACATTTTATGTTGTTTCTCTAAATTTTATTTCCTAATATGAAAGTTAATGCTGTTAATTCAAAGCTTTCTCTTCTGTACACTTCCAGGAATTAAATTATGGTGGTGAAATAGTAAATCCTTGGTTTATTATTGTATCTGTTGGGTTAAAAGTAGTCAAATTAAAATATATTGACTTGAGAGTAAAAGGAAACGTGTTAAAATGTTTAATAGTGTGGATTTTACATAATTTATTCCAAATTTCACTTCCCAATATGACATATATTAAGTCTGTGTTGTTTATCAAAGCCTACCAGGAAACACATCTTGGTTGTTAATAAAGAATCCTTAATTTGTTTTTTGTTATGTTTAGGCTACTTGAAATTAGGCCTACTTAATTTACTTAACAGTTGTCAGATTTAGGCTATACATAAATACATTCAGTGTCAGTCACTAAAACCCAGAAATTCCCAGAAATAAATATTTAGAACAAGACATCAGTCAGCGTCCTCTGTGTTAGCTACATCCTTGACATCAGCAGTGGGATGTTGTGACATTTCTGATCTCCATAAATCACAATTCCTCATGGGTGCTTCACTGAGATATTAGGATGTTTCTAAATCATATCTATGAGCCATAGTTTCAAATAAAACTGTATTTAACAGTCAAACAACCCAACCCCACAGATTCAGCCACTATATTAATGTCAATAAACCAACCTTGATAAGTGCCACCTTAACAGGATAAATTCAGGTCCTGATAACAGTTGACTGTGTTCATAGACAATGCTGTGTAATATCACTGAAATAGTAGAGTGTATTTTTTTATTAGGCTGGATTTTGACTTTGAAGCGTCTGATAAAACTTGCATTTTGCTTTAGTCGTGCAGCGAACTACACTTTGTACTTAGGCACAATTATCTATGGGCACCTACTGATTCCCTGTTCTCCCGCTCTCTGTGCGTTAGTGCACAGTAGAATATACATAGAATCATGGCTATATTTTACCTTGAGCCACAGAGACTAACCCCTAATTGTATCCTGTAACAGCCTACCACCAAGCCCCAGTTTGCCTTATGTCATGTACTTTGACTGAAAATGTCTTTGGGTATATGCATATTGAACCATAATTATATTATAATATTTGACCCAGAGTTTTATAAAAGTAGATTTTACACAAGGGCCTTACACTGCTGTAAGGTTCTTACTTCTATCTGCATATCTTGCTTTAGTGGTGCGCATTACCCTAATTATTTGGGGGAGCATGTATTTAAAAAAATTGTTACAAACCAAAAAGTGACACAATATAAACCTTTGTTTGGGGGCTCCTAAGGAACACTCTCCCCAGATGTTTAGATGTTTAGATGTCACAGAGGATAATAAGACTGCTTCGTGAGAAATCACAAAAATCATGTAACAATGTGTAGGCCTACGTTGTACTTTACTCAACAGCAGGTTTGGCTGAATGTTTTAAACTCATTTGTTGACTTTTTTTAACCAATTAGATCTTTCCTCCTGGAAATCATCTTTCAGTAGGCTATTTAGAAATATATATATATATATATAATTTATTATTTATTTTTATTACCTTTAATCTAATTAGGCAATTTGGTGTTGTATGATTTGATGACACAATTTGATTTTATCAACACAAACGGTAACACTTGGTTGTGAATGCGAATAAAGTTCGAGATTTTGAATCGGAAGCTACCGTAAAGCAGCAGTTTGTTTGTCGTGCAGCTGCAGGTTGCCATAACGGCAGTCAAGATGGCAGCGATGGCGGCTGGAGATGAGCATGCTGCCTCTGAAGTTTTGAGAGGACTCGCCCGACATTTAAACTGCCTAAACGAAGACAACAAGTCTACAAGAAAGAGGGCCCTTGAGCTAATCAAAAGGGAGACTGTAGATAAAGGACTTTCCAGCAGCGTCTTACAGGAGGTTTTCTCTGCCCTCCTCAAGCCTCTCCTCAAATGTCTTTCAGACCCGGTGGAAAGATGCAGAGAAACCGCAATAACGATGATAACAGAGTTTATTCGTTGTGTACCCAAACCGGAGGAGTCGCTGCCTTATCTCATGCCCTGTCTGGCTCAGAGGCTCGGGGAGAAAGAGATCCTGGAGCCGGCAGAAGAGCTTCGGCTGTCGGCCGTGGAAATGTTGACTCTGACGCTGGAGGTGTGCGGGAAGCATTTAGCGCCGTATCTGAACGAAATGATCAACATACTGAAGAGAACCATCGTCGACCCCTTTCCAGATGTCAAAAGAGAAAGCTGCAAATGCACTGTCAACTTCGCAAAGTGTCTGCCAGGTTTGTGAGACGTTTTATTATCGTTGTTGATAAAGGTTTGTTGCCATGGTTTCGAGGCACGCAAACATGGTTGATATAGAAACGCTCGCTTGCCAGTAATGCTTCTGCCCAGCTGCCTCTATTTACACTGAGTGGCTAAAATAAATAATGAGGTTGTGTGATTTCAGGGAAACATTGAGCTAATATTTCTTTGCCAATTCCCTCTCATCAAGCATAGTCCAGTAGCAATGTTTGAATTCCAATTCTCTCAGCTAGAGCTGCAATTATCGATTCATCTGTATTAGTTTGTTCCATTAATCATTTATTTCGTAGGTTTCCAAATGTCTATGAATTATGACAGTTTAACTATTTTGGATTTCCTTGTTTTATCTGAATTATTCTTAGATGCCTGATGAGGTAACATTTCAGATGGATTAAACCGCTTGTTTAGGAATTAATTTTCTTTCAATCAACTAATAATTTCAACACTAATGATGTATCTCAACCCTAGTCATTTTTGTTTATTTGGCTTGCCTGAGATTCTTCTTTGGGAAGTTCCAAATCTGATGGGTCCTGATTAAAAAGGTCCAATCACCTCTAATCATTCAGTCAATCAGGCAGTTGAATGAAGTCACAAAATTGTATGACACCGGCTTAATTCTTAGATTTTTTTCAGTTGTTGTCAGAGGACACTCTCTCTTGTCAATCAAATATTAAGAGTGATCAGTGCAGGACTGTAATTGAGCCCTTGAAACCACAAAAACTAGCCAACTAGCCTAAGCAACATCATAATACTAATGTAACCAGAATCTATCCAGTCTCATATCTCAATATTGATGTTATATCAATGTATCATCCAGCAAAATAGTAACTGAATTGAATGGACTGAAGTGCATTTCCCCTCCTTCTCTTCAGAGCACTTCCACATGCAGGCTGAGAGTCTGGTCCAGCCTCTCATGCAGACGATTGCTCACCAGCACTCCCGGGTACGAGTGTCTGTCATTGAAGCCACCGGGGCTGTCATTCAGCACGGCACTGGGAAAAACATTGATGACGTGCTCTCTCACCTGGCACAGAGGCTGTTTGATGACTCACCACAGGTTCAGTATAAAACACTTAAGAACTGTTAATCTACCACTATGTGTCATTACATGTAAGGCTGAACTCTTAATTGAAAAAAATGATTGACATCACGATATTGTCAAGTGCAACATCCAAATTACAGGTGCTGCAGTTTTTGATAAAAGTAACATGAGTGTCAACATACCATATTATTTATGAAGCACTGTGGTGCTACAGAGATGCCCCAGCTTATAATTCCTATTCTCCAGATGTAAAAGAACATGCATGTTTAGTACAGACCCCAGCAAAAATCACCATACATTTATTTTTTCAGTGACAATGAAATTCAAAAATGATCACTTCCACCAAAATCATGACTCATATCGCAAATAAATGACTTTATTTTGCATATTGTGTTATCCCTATGTGTTATCAATTCTCTTTTCTCTATGTTGCTCTGTTTTGTTTTAAGGTGAGAAAAGCTGTGACTTCAGTTGTTGGTAATTGGCTACTTCACATGAGAGACAGATACTCTTATTTCCACAAACTCGTCCCACTTCTGCTGAGCAGCATCAATGATGAGATCCCAGAAACAAGGTAAAAGTGGACATTGTCCTACTTTACTGTTTGCTTTATAAAACAGTTTAGCACACCAGTATGTCATATACTAATATTTTAACGATATCTCTCTGAGGGGAGTTTAATGTTAAAAGAAAAACTCAACTAAATAGCTTTAACATATACAATATGTGACATCCCCAGGGTTTAGAAATTAGTCAGGTCCAGATTTTTTTGTTTCTTTTAATAGAGCTTGTTTATGGTAATTCATACCAAAATTACACCTAAAAACAACCGAACTTATACAATACAGTCACAGTCTATAATGAAATACATCGGCCTACAAAGGGACCTGGTGGCAAAAAATACTTATTATTTACTATTTACCAACCAATTATTTGCTCAGATTTCGCCCACCTGCACTGGTCCTTGTAGGTTTCCAGGTGGTTTGAGTTATGTTAATGTGTGAGTGTTTTCTTTAACAGTCAGTCAGTCATTTTAAACGTTCCCATGCACGCAGGAACGTCACAGCAAATATAGTGGGAGATTTAATCAGTGAAACACAACAAAATGTAGTTTAAATAATAACAGGTAGAACAGAGGAAACTCTGCAGAGAAAACAGAATTCAACTTTTAGCCTCTGAAATGTTTTGACCCTTCGATGGAGCTCAAGATTTATCGGGAGGATGGCTGCTTTACTCCAGACATGTTCACTGAATGAACCTGGAATGTGTGTTTGACCTTGTAAATGTGTAGAGGAACACAGAATATTAATTAACATTAGATTCTGACCGATCCTGTCGGCATTTTGAAAGATTTAAATCTGAAGTTAGGCTGTTGTGGCTCGTGCGTAAATGCGTCTTTCTTAACGATTTGACCCACCCAGTGCATACTATTGAAAGTACAGAACAGTGTTTTTGATTGGGATGATTATCTGTTTCCCCTCCCGTCCTGCAGACTTTTAGCCACTGATTTATGGAAGCGGGTAGGCGCCCAGTGGGAGAAGGAGAACGAGGATGACATCAAGGACAAGATGGACTTTCTCCTAACACCACCTCCCTTCTATCCACCAGGAGGTCAGTCAGAGTTGGCATGCTTTATTCTCCCCAGTTATTTTCTCTGCTGAACAAGCTATCATGTGAGTCAGTTGCAAAGAGAAGTCTTATTAATATGCTGTGTGAGTTGCTGGCATCAGTGCTATCAAACTCTCCTCCATGTGGGTGGACATGCATGGGATCAGTCTGTGACATTAAATTTTACCTCCTTATCTAAACTCAAGGCTCTAAAAAATGTTTTCATGTTTTCTCATTTTAAATGGGTCTTCAAAGTCTTAAAAGTTTACTTTGGAAAGCATATGGCCTAGAGGGAAATCAACCAATATTGTACAGTAATATATACAATAGGTTAACAAAGAAATGTGGTGTCTTCCATTTCATTCATTTCATATGAAAAATGTTGCCCCTCATTCACTCATTGACACACCAATTTCAAAAGGCACTGGCCTAATCATCACAATATATACTTATCATTCCACATGCGTCCCATTTAATTATCTAATAACTAGCTGATTGCAAGTTGCAAAAGTTTACAGAGAGGAACTTTTAGAGTTATTGTTGATCTTATAGAATTCGAAGTGCAAGTTAGATGCAGCGTGGCTCTAAAAATTCCCGAACAACACACACTAATCCTACAAAAGTCAAAGCTGTTTCTGACTGTTGAGGAACATCTACACTGTGTGACACACACACACATACACACAAAACATGCCTGCAAGACAGCTTAGAGAGCACAGGATAGGGTGGTAGCTTTGAGGGATACTATTACTACTGCCACCCAAAGCTCTTATTAGAATCCATTGTCGGTATTTTTTTTTTTAACAAAGCAGCAAGGAAGAAACTGTATGTTGAACTTGGTGATGGAAGGGCTTCACTGTCTAGACATACCTTCTGTTTTCCCTGGTGAAATAAACCTGGCAGAAATATACCTGGGATTCAGCTTAACCTTAGGCTATCAGCTCAGACTTCCTTACATCCTGTAAGATTATCTTATTGGCTTATTTTATTGAAGGATTAATTTAGGTGAAATTCCAGTTACAATAGAGCAAAGTTTCCAAGTGAGTTGTCTTCACCGGTTTCTCCCCCCAATGCATAATAAAAACCAATGCCATGGTGCCAATCAAATGCAAATGTAATTTTTAATATTGCATTAAATATTCTCTCTTTATTAGTAGTTCAAGGTTATAACATACAGTAGACATGAAGCTGCTTATGACAGCTTAGTTTTCAGGGCCTCTATGCCAGGTATGAGAACCTGAGCACGGTCACCCTATAGGGAAAGGCTGTGTGTTAGTGTGTGAACAGTTCCTAGGCTTTGCATCTTCGTTAAAGATCCTCTGTGTGTCCCATAGCTACACGTGTGGCAATGTGGATGACCTCTGGCTCTGCCCGGGGACAGGAAAGGAAAAGGGTCTCTCTCCCTCTTTGTCTTTCCCTTTCTTGCCATCATAAATCTGCCGGGCCTCCCGGGGCGAAGAGGTCTCTGTCAGACAGTGGGAGACGACCAGAAACTGGCATGTTTTGTCTTGTCCGGCTGTGTTTCTCTGATTTATCTCTGTACTCCTTTAGTCCTCTCTTCCTCTCTCATTAGTGTGCCTATGGGAGAAGAAGAATTCAGTGGGGCAGAGAAAGAGAGGTAGATGGGAGGGGGGCAGGGATGCTGGATTTGAAATGTAGATGGCTATTTGAATGTGTTTTGCGGGGACATCTTAATCGGAAAATGTTAAGTAAAAAATTGAAACTAAGTGTGAATCAGTGATATTTATCGTTCTGTAAATGATATTTGCTAGTGTATTACAATATTGATTATGTATCTTTCTTATAAAAGATGGATAAACAGAAAATGTCATAAAGCCGGAAAAAATGTTGTAGTTTAAGCTTTCACAAACAAGGTGTTATATGCTTGCTAGCTATAGCTGTGTCTATGTCTGTGCCATACATTTAATGAAAATAACAACTTTCTCATCTCTTGCAGATTGTTCATAGTCATTCTGGAAAGCAATGTCATTGACTAAGTGCAGGAGATGTAGGCAGGCTGAGAAATAATGAGTTCCTTAAACATCACAAATTGATATCTAACAGTAAAAGAGTGTGCAAAGGCAAATGCTCTTCAATTTCTCCTCCAGTGGAGCGTCCGGGGCTGGGTTGCAGGGAGCTTGTGGTGAGAAACCTGGGCAGGCTGGTGCCGGCCATTACCCACGACGTGACCGACTGGCTGGTGCCCACACGGGTCAGGACCTCTCAGCTGCTCTCTGTGCTGCTGCTCCACGCCGAGGACCACAGCACCCAGCATCTGCAGCCTCTCCTGGCCACCCTCTACCGGGCCTGCACCGACTCAGAGAGGGAAGTGGTCAGCAATGTGAGTCCCGGGGAGAGCTAGTAACCAGATGAGCATGATGTTAAAAAACCATACAGTATTTCCTTTTTTCTGGATCAGATGTGGAATTGAATTGTTTTTTGATATGAAGTTATTACCAGATGGAATACTTTCAGGACACACCTGTTGAGCTTTCAGTTAGTATTTTTAGCAACTGTACTCAATGTAGACTGAGCTGGACAAGGCTCAAGGACTTGGGATGCACCTGTAGGATTCTGTAGATCTTTGATGTGTGGCAGATTTAAAAAAGGACTTCCTGTTCTCGTCCTGCTTTACACTCCCTCGTGCCTCTGTGTCTCTCTCCATTCTCTTCCTCTCACATCTAGTGCCTGGAAGCTGCTAAACTGTTGGGGACCTTTGTCCCTCCTGTCGTCTTCCTCAAGCTGCTGCTGGATCATGTGACGACCCCCTCCTCTACCTCTCACCCCTGGGCCCCGCTCATGGTGCTGGCGGCGGTGCTGGGAGGCTGCTCCAAACCCCTCCTCAAACCACATCTTGAACAGATCGCCAACACACTGGCCCAGCCCGACGTCTGCCAGGAATATCAACAGGTTAGCAGAGAGGGGCTTGGGTTTGGTTGTGGTTAACCTGTTTTTAACTTAATAACCTGAGGATTGCTGATCTTTGCCAGTAATCCCGTCTACCCCATTAAGACCTGGTACAACCACATCCTTTTACTGTTGTTAACTGAGTAGCTTCAGTGGAGCAGCAGCACTTCTGAAGTTTACTGTGTAAGGGGTAAAGAGTTGCTGTTTAAAATATTAAAAGGCAGACTTGTTTTTATGAAAGGTTTGCCAGGTTTTCTCTGCCCTCATATGTTGCCATGTCTTGATTCCCCCCCCGATCTGTGTGCACCAGCTGTTTTTCTTTTCCAGTCTTGTTAGGTGATCTTGGCAGTGTCACAGAAGGTCATTTTCTGCTCTCCCAGTGTACCTCAACGCTCTTATTTTTGGCAGTGACAGTGCAGCAGGCATGCTGTATATTTCTTGCCTAATTTGTCCCTTATGGAAATAGGTTCCATGATAAGATGCCACATCTCTTTAAAAGGACTGTAGTTGAAGAGTCCTCAAGAGGTTTCAATAGCACTACTGTACACTGTGAGTTCAGTGGGTTCACTGTTGAGTAATTCTCTCAACATGCTGACCCTGCTGAAGTGACAGCCCGGCCAGTGTGGCCACATGGTGTTTTTCAAATCTAACATTTCAAGTCTATGATCAAAACGACTCAGCTCACACGCAACTGTGAAATGTGCTCCCACAAAGTATCACAATTTTTTTACATAGCAGAAATGAAAAAAAAAGTGCATTTTGAGTTCCTCTGCAAATAACATTCTGCTAGTGGAAAAATCCAATCAAGTCCGGAGCAGACTCTTCCCTGCTTTCTTTCCTCTTCCACAAAATATGTTTCCCTTTCAGAATCAAAATAACAGTTCAGTTGTCTGGCAGAGAGCTATTTTCTGATTCTGCCGCACTACTGACTCACCTATACCCATGATCCCATCCCCCCCACACTACCCCAACCCCAGTGAGGCCTGCAAGAATTTCCTCTCTGCGATAATAATAACAAAAAACACTAATTCCACATGACCCCATCATGACTGCTCTGACCTCTCTGAGCAGACAAGGCAGCACATAGCCTTTGTTTTTTTTTTTATAGCCATGTGTAAGGTCTCGGCACCGGACTGTGGTTCACCCACACCATTAAAAGAATCCCTGAAATTTCAAAGCCTGCCTGGTCAAGGCTGGTGATAAACGGGGAGGGAAGTTGACCCCCTTCTGTCCTCCCTCGCCGCGCTCGGGCGGGGTCACACAGAGAGAAAACTAACAGGACGATATGGTCACACGTTGTCGCACAGATGGAGGCAGACCTCTGCTTCCTCTCTGCCTGTTTCTCCATCTATCTCCCGCTGTCCTTCTCTCGCTCTGTTTCTGAGGGCAAAGCAAAGACTGTTGTGCTTCAAGAGCTCACCCAGACAAAGCACCTGCAACATTCTTCGACAACAGGCAGGGTTCATAGCAGGAAGCAGGGCGAGATCACTGGCTGTTAATAAACTGAAGATAGGAGCACCTGCATCCCTCTGCGCTGAAATGCTGAGACAGAATATTGTGCACTCACTTACCACACAGTTGCTCAATCCAAAGTGTTGGTTAGCCCTCAGATCCTTCACTGGGACTGATTTACTTGTATTTGATAACGGTTTAATTATCTGCAGATGCACAGACATCTAAGACATGGAAGACTCACTACCCTTGTTTTACTTTATTTGACTAATATATGGCATCTTATGAACTTGTGTTTGGATCCAACTTGAGAGAGTTATGTGCCACTTGAATTTAAGACAGAGACAAAAAAAATGAAGTTTGACTTGGACAAAATGAAACCTGTTAAGAAATGAAATATAAATAATCTTCAAAGTGAACAGAGACGGGCAACTGCAGGGCTCCGTGGGGAGTTCAGGGAACATGCTGAAGATTTGGAAACTGATATACGATACTTTTGCACAACTTAAACTCGCCGACTCTTTCAAGTCCCTGTTTTCTTTTCTTTATTTCAGTAGGGGGAAAAAGACAGCTTACAAAAATAAATGACAGATGCTCAACGAAAAATAAAAATATTGGTTATAAAATTATGATGTCATGGGTTTGAGGGAAGATAAAAGGCGAGCCAGTGGTTAGGGAAGCCACCGTGTTCTTAAGTACCTTGTGTAGTTTACTTTATATGGGGTGTTTGCTCATGAATCACATAGGGGTTTATTTTCAAAGGGGTATTCCACAGAGGATTAACAAATCCCGCCATCACACACACTCCTTACTTAGCCGAGTGTCGCTGTGTTGTGGTTTGCCATGGTGACGGGGCCATCACAATATCTGCAGGACTAGAGTACATTGGTAAAGATGGCACTAACTGAGAGGAAGAAAGACATAAAGACGGAGCCTGACAGTGAATTCGCTGGAGTATTAACAACCAGTCTCTTTAAAAGTGAATACGCTGTCTTGGTAAAACCCAGACGGGGAGAAAAAGAAAGCCTCGTTTCTTTTCTTCTTGTCTGTGCATGGAGAAACTTCTGCACACGTGTCCCAACGACCAGTATTCTGCAGGAATACACAAACATACTTCCATACATCAGCGGGTCTCGTGCACGCCTGCCCTTTCGTCATGATTGACAGCTGCACACTGCTCCACCGCTCCACTGAACGACAGATAAGGAGTGGAGAAGAAAGGCAGGATAGCAAACTTTACCTGACTGCAACGGGTCGGCATCCTGTGCACCGCCAGTGTTTGTTTTCCTGTTGCCATAGCAACATCAGTAGCTTTGGGGGGTGGGCTCCCCACTGGATAGGAATCCCATTGCCTGGTATGGCTCGCATAAGTGGAGTCGTGTGTGTGTGTGTGTGTGTAATTGATGTATCCAGCGGTGGCAAGATGCACACACGCTGTGTAACGAGCCCCCATGAGCGTGCCCAGGCCAATGAAACCAGGTGTATCTCGCCTGGATCCAGGTGTCCACCTAGTCATTACACCGCACCACTTTTTCCGCTCTCCCTCTTTCTCTCTCTTGGCCAGCCCTAATGGCTGTTTTCTTTGCATGTATAATATGCGTGTACGTTACGCGTGTACGCTAATATGTGTGTGTTTCTGCCACTGTTTATCATGTTATTTCCACTACTGCCTCCATGGAGCTCCCGCTGTGTTTCCATGCCAGTGAATGGTTTGGACATAAGCAGGGATTTCCCCAATCAATGACTGTGTGAACACATTCAAACAAGAGCGCACAGTGCAGTGGGTAAGCTGCTTTGAGTATAGTCAGCCAAAGAAATTGAGGGCAAGTGGTGGTTGTTCAGGGCTGCATGGAAGTTTAGTTTAGCCTCCGGAAAATGTGTTTACACACTTAACTAACACCCTGGACTCGATGCATATAACAAGCTTTTTGTGTGCTGAATACTTTTGCAAAATAAAAATATTTGCTCATGTGTTTCGCAGAAGTCCCGTGGCTCTCCTTCTCCCTCACAAGCCCTGGCTTTTTTTAACGCCCTGAGCATCTTTACTTGGCTTAACACTTGTTTTCTTTCCAGATTAAAGCCAAGCTGTGTTGTACAATAGCTACTGAAGTTTGTGAAAAGAGAGTGTGCCCCCTAGTGACAGAGCTCTGATCAGTCAAGCTCATGAGTGGGGTGGGTTTTGGGCAACGGAGCATATGAGGAGGATGCATAGAGTGTTTTCCTGCTTCTCACACACACTTGAGTGCCCTTCGCCACCCAGCCCCTCTTCATCAGACCAAAGCAAACACCTGGAGGGTGCTTCACCGGCTCTCAAACCCTCCACATGGAATCTCTCTCTCTCTCTCGCTCTCTCTCTCTCTCGCTCTCTCTTTCTCTCTCCCCTCTCCCCTCCCCATCCAGCCCTAATGACAGGCCACAAGAAAACAGGAAAAAGAGGCCATGATCCCAGTGATGGCATAGAAATTAGCCTGAGCCACAGGTCTTTGTCTAAACATGAGCTCACCACAACACCGGCTGACAAGTGACAGCAATCGCACACACACTCATGTCGGGATATGGAAAGTTCTCATTCTCTGTTATTGTATCTTGTAAATCACTTTGTTATATTTTGTGTAAAATATTTGGTTAAAAAGTGTGGGGGGTGGCGATGGCGCAATGGATAAGACTACGCCTTTGGTGTGAGAGACCTGGGTTCAATACCCGACTGTGACCCATCCACCATTGTGTCCCTGAGCAAGACACTTAACCCCTCTTTGCTCCAGAGGTGTGTGACCATTGACATATACAGCAATTGTAAGTTGCTTTGGATAAAAGCGTCAGCTAAATGAATAAATGTAAGTGGAGTTATCACTGGAGTTAATTAATACTGGATTACCGGTTCACCGGTAGAGAGGGTGAACATTCAAGGTGATTCCTTTTCACAGGACTCACATCTGCTATAAGCCAGATGAGATGATCCTGTAATACCTCTGCCTCTTTCCCAGGTTATGTACTTGGAGCAGTTGTTGGCCTGCGTGGATGTGCTGCTGCATCAGTGCGAGTCAGACTCTGGCTCCGTCAGCCTGCAGCTGCTGCAGGTGCTGGTCAGCGTCCAGAGCCTCTCCACCGAGCCACGACTCAGTGAAAAGGTGAGAAAACAGTATGAAGGTGCAGATACATCCTCTCTGCAGCTATTCCATCGCTTTGTTCCACACGGGCAAACCAGCATTTCAGATCACCTGTGTAATTCTTCAGATCTACTTTGACATAGCTATTTTTTTTTTTTTTTACCCCTTTCAGTTTTACTATTTCCAGCCTTTTTTATTAGAAAGGTGAGCAGGTTTTATGAAGCAAAAGAGCTATGTGAAGAATGTGAGCATTTGTACTAGTTCAAAGTGGGCATGGCCAACAGTATAATTACCCACTTAGCCAGAGAGCTGAAATTGCACCTTTGGAGTGGAACTTTTAAATCCAGTCCTGGGTGAAAGGAGGCGGGTGAAAGGTGGGAGGGTGGGGGGGGGCAGACAGAAATAGAGAAAAAACAGATAAGGAGAGATGAGTTGTGTGTCTTAGTAGGTGTGTGTCATCGGCCCAGCCCCATTTGTGGCTCCATGACGCCTCCCCTGGTCACAACAGTCAAAAAGAAATGGAAGTAACAAGCTCCCATGTTGTGGTCAGCCTCCAAATGCAAAGGGGCAAAACAGGAACAGTGACAAGTAAAGCCAACACTATCTGAGGCCAGTGTGTCGCCTAACTGCTCATCGCCGTAGGAGGCTAATGACAGGGAGAGGAGCGGGAAGGAATTGGCACCGATGCTTACCAGACACCACACGCGCCACCAGTGTGTGTGTGTGTGTGTGTGTTTACGTCTGTCTGCATCGGTGTATATGTCCAGACAGGGAGCAGTGTTAGAGAAGAGATGAGAAGGAATGGATTAAGAAAAAAGAGAGGGAGGGTGAGAATGGCCTTGGGCATTCCTGGACCCAGAGAGAAAGCTTGTTTTCCCAGAAAAGGGGCACGTCTTTCCCATCAGTGGACAGCTCAGGGTTGTCTAGCTCTCTTCTGAAGGGGCCAATCTGTGACTCAGACATTGTCTCTGTCCCTGTCCATCCCTGAGGGACTATGAAGGGAACTATGAAGTGCCCTTAAGGTCACTTCCCCTGCCCTACAGAGTCAGCTAATTATTTACTCTCCTATCTCTCGTTCCGGCCCTTTCCTCCCAGCTCAGCTTTACTAGTGTGTCTGTCTGTGTGTGTTTCTATCGGTTCCTGTGCCTTTGTGACATCCTGTGTATCTGTTGGGGTTTTTGTTTCTAAGTAGTTTTATGTGCAAGACCTTGTCATGTCTGCAGTGTTGTTCTTCCCATGGTTTCACATGATGGTTTTGTCCCTCCCATGTGAGCATGACCTGAAGAATTCCTGAAATGACATGAAAACAGCAATACCCTCTGCTCTTAATTTAGCCCTTCTCCCACCCAAACATCTTTGTCACTTTGAGAGTTTTTTTCCTATTGTTTATGATTTTATGTAAAAATTTTAAATTTTTCAAATTTTGTTCTATCTGTTGCTCTCTCCCTCAGGCCTTGCAGAGTGTTCAGTTCTTGTGTAAGGTGCAGGGCATGGACTCAGTGATGGAGCTCTATAGACAACATATGGGCCAGCTGCTGGACTGGCTGTCTGCCTCTGTCAACACCTGGTGCAGTTACTCCCCTCAGAGACTCCAGCTGCATATCATAGTCATACAAGCAGGTGAGAAGTGAAGCCTGAATGTGCACAAGACATTGCCAAATTATACAGCAGGTGTTGAAGTTTGCACATATAGAGACACAATAATGGTCAAAGGAACACAGTATGGTTTTGAGAAATTTGCCTGTCAGATGAACTGTGAACAATGAGAAGATCACTACATCAGTCATCATTCTGCACATGCTCTTTGGGTCCATTTCTTCCCAGCAGGTTGGTGAGGCTGTATAATCTATATCATGTTTTATTAAACATTACTTCATGGGGATGGTCTGTGAAGCCATTCTTTCCGCAACTTGTTCAGACACGTTACCTCACATTATAAGCATTAAGCTTGCCCTGTTCGCACATGATCCATCATCGAGGCAGCACATCAAAACCAGCAGCTGCCAAAGTAGCAGCACCGATTCCCTCTCATACAAATGATCCATTATTAAAATAGTTTGTAATCGGGCCATTTTATAGTACCTGCACTTTTAAAAGAGGCAAAAACCGTCCTGCTCATCCATATTTTCATAAAGTCGCACGCTGTGCCTAAGAGCTACGTAGGCATCGAAAGTTGGAGATGTAGCTGTCAGTGGTGGTCAGGTATCAGAACCTCTTGATAGATATGAGGCCTGTCAAATGACTCAATGTTTTAAATCAATATGATTTATTGCGTGTCGCCTCAATAGATGCAACCCGCTGTTCCATTGTTGTTGTCTATAATGGATGCCCACTAATGACCTTCACTACAAAAACGCAGTGGAATTTTTTTATTGTTGTTATTTTCTGTTACCCAAGCAGAGAGACTCATGGTCAAACACACCCACACAGAATAAGACAGGGCTGTCATTAGCACCAGTCAGCTTCCTGGCTTTTGTAAATCCCTGCCTCTCCCTCTGTTTGTCAGTCAGCCGGTGTGCCTCAGACTACTTGTTTAGAGGTTAAAAAGCTGTGACCCTGCCTTTGGTGTTGAGACTTCACCAATACCAGATAATCCTGCATCATCAGCACCTCCATGTGCCACACTTTCATCTCCATCTCTTTCTCCCTCCCTCCCCTCTCTTTCTAATTGACTGAGCAGCTGGGTACCCCTCTAATCCCCCCCATCCCCACTCATGCACACACACAAACTCTCACACACACTCCCACGGCTAACTGACCAGTCCACTCAATGATCCCCATGCAGGTCACTACATCAAACAGCACCACAGTCGCCTGCTCTTGACCTTCCCCTGGATCAAGGCTACTTTGAAGCTCTGTGTGTGTGTGTGTGTGTTGTTTGTGTGTGTGTGTGTGTGTGTGTGTGTGTGTGTGTGTGTGTGTGTGTGTGTGTGTGTGTGTGTGTGTGTGTGT
>JAPMOB010047340.1:0-34698 GCA_029875015.1 Lepomis gibbosus | reverse complement strand
CCTTTTCTCTGATCCTCTCTATCCTCTCTTCATCTCCCAATTATCCCTCTACCTTCATCCTCTCCCTGCCTCCTCTCGCTCTACCTTTCTCTCTCACCCTCCCCCAATCACCACCTCTCTCCATCTCTTGTTCCCTCTGGGACTCTGCTTGGCACACTGTATTTACTCAGCCCGTCACTGGCTGCCTCTGTTTATTACCTATTCAGCTGTGAGGCAGGAGAGACAGAGAGAACCAGCCCTTCGGAGCATTTTCCTCCTAACTCTCCCACTGCTGCCTGTCGCTGAATGTTAAAACGCTGTGTTGGAAAATTGATTGTTTCAGTGTTTTTTTTCTTTATTTTTTTTGTCCTTTCATCTTTTTCAATTTATTCTGTACCGTGTGCAGACTCCTGTCTGTTATGTCAAACAAAGTTCACATGACCTGTGGTTGAAGGATCATGAAAATGGATCACCTAAGGCCTTAAACAGAGGATACATTTCTGTTTTATCTTATCTGAATGAAATCCCAAGTTAAGCTGTAATGGATTATGTTAATTAATATGCTATCAGTTCTGAGAACATGGGAAACAAACTGTGTGCTTTATCCCTAAGCTGTTTATAAACTTCTTCAGCACTAAGGCAACATACAGCACTGTTAACATCAACTTCATCAGATAAGGGATGTGCTGATTCTCACCATGTTGGGGCCCAGATAAGAACAGAGAAGCAAATAAGCATGTGACATAGCATTAATGTTAATGGTAAACCGGTAGAATGGATTGTTCAGTGTATCCCATCTATCCATTATGATAGCTCAAGCGTGGTCCTCAGCTCTTACTGTGGAAAACTGGTGTTTTAACATTTCTCACAAGGACGGCTTTAGTTCTTGTCCACTCAATTCAGGAAACTTTGTTTCCTTTTCCTGCAGGTTGCCTCCCCTTAACAGTGTGATTTAACACTGAAGTGTGCTCTACCTGCCACTCAAAGCTATGACAGGCTTTCACAATAGCTCTCTTTTGATCAACCCAGAAACCTGACCTGCTTTAAACTGCAGCAGTGGAGGAAATGTGAGGTGAGTAGAACTAAAACTTAATAATGACAACAGATTGCAATATTCCAACATTAAAACAATTTGCCCATGAAGGAATGTAACAAAGTACATCTACTCAAGTACTTTTGATGTTATCCATATAAACTGCTTGAAGAGCATTTTATATGGATAACCTTAACTTGTAATGGAGTATTTTTATACTTGAGTAAAGAACTGAACTATTTCCACCACTGCAATTAGCTGAATAATAAATTGCATTTAAAATTAAAATTTTAAATGCAAATTTAAAAATTTTCTGCTTACCAAATAATGTTGAAAAGTAAGACGATTTTTTTTTATATGGCTGTTTGGCAAAGTCACTCTGCACAAAATGTGATGATCCCAGTATGCATAGTCAAATCAAGACCTGCATTGAGTTCTGCTGTCGAAACATAATACTGAATTTAATTGAAGCTGCATTTGTCACTATTTTCTTATAAAATAGCAGGCAGCTGTTTTCAGAGAAAAGGCTCTTATGACCCTCCTGTACTCTACATGCCCAACATGAAAGAACACAACTATGAATAAATGCTAATGGTGCTCTGTGTCTGAAGGATGTGTAAACAGTTGTTTGTTAACAGCTGTTTAATAACAAGTTAGCCATATTAACTCTATAAGGTTAGTGTTGTGTTTAAAGCTTATTGGCTTCCCAGACGTAGCCCAAATAAAAAATCAATAGTGCAGCTTTAAAGACAAACTCAATTTGTCCTTGAATGTAGTCTGTAAAGAAGACAATGGATGGACACACTAAATCCTTCAAATTTGATTTTGTTCATAGTTGGAGGTTTGGTGTAATTTTGTGTTCCTGTATTTTGCTGCATTATTTTCTCTGACAGTAAAATCATTTTATAACATGCACTTAATGGCTGCCGTAACTGGACAACAAACTGAATTTAATTATTTTGCTTCTGTATTTCTGTGTGAGCACCAGACTTTAGCAACATGAGTGATCTAATACTTCATCTATATAGAACATATTGGGCTGGCAAAAGCACCATGAGCCTTCGCAAGCCGTGCTCAAATGTCCTTTTGTGCTGCATTGTCTTCACTGACAAGACTTCCAATGCAAGTAAACTCCATGTCCCCATTCACTGTGATTGGTGCATTCGGAGTGGCATTAATGCGCATTGCTTGGGTTTTTGAGGCACTGATGTTCAAGCCTGTCTGTTCGGTGAACCTGTTCAGCCTGTCAGTTTTCTCCTGCAGATGGACATGCTTTGAGGAAATGACAGAAAGGTCATCAGTAAAATCTAGATCATGAAGTTGGGTAAACACAGTCCACTGGATGCTTCTGGGTCTGTCGGCTGTTCCTCATATGCCAGTTGATGGCAATCAGGATGAGAATGGGAGACGTGGAGACACCATTTTTGGAGGGATTCCACTTGCTCTTACAATCCTCCATAGGGAGTCACGATGCAGGTTGTCAAAGGCCTCCCAAAAGTTCATTAAGTTCATGTACAGTGGAATAAATTCTGCAAAGTAAAATCCTACAGAAGTCTGTTTGCGGTCTGTCATGAAGATGTTTGCATCCCTGTCTTTGACAGGGGCCAAATGGCTAGTGTTTTTGGACATTATCTGCTAAGTCTGTCCTGTCTGTTCTTTTCTTTGTAGGCTTCTTGAGCCAGCTCTTGGAGACTGGGTGATTTGTTGTTCAACATCTTGGCCAAGTATCATGTGTTAGTCATTCCATGTTCTTCTTTCTGCAGCCTAAGACTTTGATGGCTACCTCTACATACAATTTTCTGAAGGTCCGCCACTTGCTGTTAATATCTGAAAACAAAAGTCGGACTGTACAAAAACTGGCGCTGTTGTATGGCTCTAAATGCTGGCAATTGGAAACATAGAACATGGAAAAGGTTGATGCCTCAAGAATGGCCAAGGACTGAATCCAATAGGATGCACTAGAATGGACTCCACCAGGGAAAAGGAGGCAGGATCAGCCCCAAACAACTTTGCAGCAAACTTAGATTGACCTAACATGCAGTGTCGAAACCTTATGTCTAGTGATGCGTACCGCTACCGGCTGGATTGGTTAGACGTACAGCCTCCATATTCTCCTGTTTGTATCTTTAGTGTAGTTTGGTGATGAGGGGCCCAAGCAAAGGTCTATGGTTAACCCTCAAATGGGATCAAGTTAGACACGTTACTTACTGTCTTTTACAAATGACTTTTTAGATGTATTTACATGATAAATACATGTATTACTATCATTAAAACATATTTCAAACTTGCCATCTGATAACCTGCTCCCCACTGTTATTGTGAAAATGGTACGGTCGAAACATTTGGCCATTCAGTGGTGCAGGACCAGCAAATGTAAAGGAGTCGCTTTAAGCAAACACTGCAGGCTGTCAGGGGCCCACAAAAGAGCAGCCAAAACAAACAGAGCAGAATAAAATCATAGGGAATCAATGGCCAAATCTCTGGCCAAACATTGTGTTCAGAAGCACCATGTGAAGGTGAAGGTGAGGAGCTAAGAGGCAGACTAGCAAAACTTTAGCTTGCTTAACCTTTAAATAATGTAACACCAGAGCTTCCAACTCTCAGGCGTTGAGCGTGGCACTCACGCAGTTGACAATTTTCCTACTTTCTCATGTTACAAATTGATTTTCTCACCCAGTGAAAAACAAATGTATTACTGATAATAACGAGTCAGGGCTAGTGAACTCCTCCCAGCTGTAGTCTTTCCCCTTATAGGCTAATACTACCAATGAGGATGAACTAATTAGGATGAGGAGTGATGTGATACAATTTCCCAATACTTTTTATGTAGCAGATTTTAAACAAAAAAATAATAAAATATATAACCTTTCTTGTCCATTACAGCAATAAAATATAATAATAAGCTACCAATAAACTATTATGGCTTCAACAGGTGACATTTTATGCAAGGTATTGAATGAAGTACTCTATTGGTATCGGTATCACTTTAAGGGTACTGGTTTTGGTACTGGTATCGTAAAAATTTTAAACGATACCCAACCCCACTTATGTCCCATCATGGACGAAGGGGATTAAATCAAGTAACAGAATCATGTAACAGAATCCAATTCTAACATTTTCATGGACATGTGCAATTTTTCATTCAAATAAAGATTTCTCCGAAGGAAAATAGTATGTACACATTGGTTTGGGGAGCTTTTCCGCCTCTAATAATGAACAGTTTAAGAGAGACAGGAAATGTGGGCGAGAGAGAGGGGATGACATGGAGCAGGAGGCCGAAGGCTGGACCCAGGTCACTTTGGCAAGGACTCAGCCTTTGTACATAGGGAGCGTGCTCTAGCACTGAGCTTGTTGTACATTTGACCTTTTGTCAATTAACTGACATTTGTTTCCCAACACTGAAAACTGTTATACTTACTTGGCTGTCATTAAGTGATATGTCTTAAGTTATTTTTTCATTAATTTGTTGCCTTGCACTGACCAATCCTAACTGATCCTGATGGACTACGACATGCTGAGCTTCATTGTAAAAACTCAGTGTCAGCCAGAAGACAACGTGGTGGACCATGGAAATGTTACAGATTATTACTTCCACAGACAGCAGAACAGCCAGCGGTCCTGGAGATTTCATACCCCAGAGCAGTTTGCTTATGAGACGGGGTCCTACACTCGTTGAGCAGGTGATGAAGATGAACTGTGGTCACCAGAGAGACCAACATCTATTAGGCTATGTTCAGACTGCAGGCCTTAAAGATTTTTTTCCCCAGATCCGATTTTTTTGACACTTCACATTATTGTTTAAATGTGGCCCATATCAGACTCCAGTGTGAACTGTCCGCGGCCTGAAAGTGACCTGTTTGCGCAGAAGAACAACACGACGTCACACGCAGAACGCTGTCGTACAGAAGTAAACAGAGCAACAGAGGTTAGCACTGGTTAGCTGCTACTTGCAAACCCTCCTAATTTTCACGGGAGACTCACATTTTTCGTTGCCCGCTCACAGGTCACATTTCTCCCAAATTATGACAAGTGTTCACAACTTTTCATTACAGTTTCTGGTACTGTAAGTTATGCATCTGCCTCACAGCTCTCTCTCTCTCTCTCCACTGTGTCCACACAGTAATGTAGCATGCACATAACTCAGAAGAGAGTTCACGGTCCGGTGGGTTTCAGGTGTAAGAAAGCGAGGAATAGCGAGGTAAAGCAGGAAGAGAGCCACGTGTTTAATTATGGCTTTTTGAGGACCTTTTTTGTTCACCGCGGCTCCATCTACAACAGCTGCTCTTGAGTGACGTCAAAGTCACATCAATTCTGACCTGAGTGTCCAGACTGAGGTCGCATTTAAAAAGATCCGATCTGTATCAGATTTGGACCACGTATGGAAATTGCCCAAATCTAAACTGGAAAAGATCTGATTCCATCTGAATTGGCCTGTTCACACTGTCATAAAAAGATCGGATCTGAGTCACACGGATTTGGGTCAGTTTGGCCTGCAGTCTGATCTGGTCAAGAGGATGTTGCACTAAACCTCTAGAGGTTCTACGACCTCACCGGCATCATCCCGACACCGGCAGAGTGATAGTGAACACTGGACAATGAGCCAGACATCAGATGACAACCTGCCTCATATCAGACTGCAGGACCTCGGCTCAATCAAACAAAATGACCTGAAGGGACCAAAAAGAGGCCAACATCCAGCCTGCAACAGTTCAGTTAGTTAGTTAGTTACACTGTGTCATTGTTTGCTCAATATCATGGTATTTGTCATGGAAATGGATTACTCCAGAATCGCTTACCCCACCTTTGGATGCCATAAAGCCACCTCTCATTGCAATGTGTTTCTATGCTAGAATACTACCTGACCCCAGGTTGGTCATTTGATTTTTAAACATTTCACACATTACAGTTTTTCCTCCAAGGAGTACATGGAACACATTGTTTTTCACATGTGCAAGTCAGTAGAGGCCACAAGCCCATCCATGGTATCAAGTGTCTCTCTTTCAATGAAAGTGATATGAAACTCAGAGGTCATGGTCTGCTGCAGTCACACAAATAATTTTATGTTGAGTGTCTGACAGGAAGGAATGTTGGAACAGGTGTGATGTGCATGAAAATCTATGACTTGATATAAATAATGATATATAGACAATGGAAAACAGTACATTTTATTTATAATTTTTGTTCATCACCACTCAACAAATGTAGGTCTGAACTTTAAATTGATGCACCGTGCTGAACAAGAAAGAAGGCTGCCTTTTTTTCCCTCTTTGAGTGAGGAGTTTTGTGAAAATATTGTCTTTCTAGGCACTAGCAGGCGATATTGATGTAAGAGTTCTGAGAACACTTTTTGGTGCATGCACTTCCTGATTTGTAGACAGAAAAATACAGTTTTAGGGAATAAATAATTTCCAAAAACTAAGCTTTTGTTTGCGTGAAAACTATGGAAGGAAACTTCTTGGAAAATATGCAATGTGTAAGCACACATAGTAGAAAAAATAATGAAGGTCTTAAAACTAGATTTTGACAAAGTGATGTACTTCGCTGCCTCAAGATTGGGTGGAGATTCACCCCATGCTATTTTCATGCCAGTTTATATGCATTAGTGGTGATTCCCCATCAACAGTTTACGTAACGTGACAGCTCTGATCATGATCACTGGACCCCATAGGAATTCCACAGGTTTTTCCTCCTGTATGACTCTATCAATAACAGAGGCTGAGACCCATCCAGACAGTGTGATTTAAAATCACCCTTTCATGCAATGTGTAAGAGGAGGTGTGGGAGGAGGATGGGATTGTAATTGGACACTTCATCACGGGAAGTGGTGTTTTACGGCCAGAACTGATGACCCTTAATAGAAGCGAGGGATGGGTGGAGGAGGAGAGAAGAAGACTATCTTTGACGGCCTTGATGCAGTGGGACTACTAGTTGAAAAACGGACAGGAAGGTGCCCCCTAAAAAAAGCAAGCCACAGCTAAGCTTTTGTGCCTCCCATCCCTCCCTCTCCCTTTCTCTCAGTCTCAGTCTCAGTCTCCCTTGCCTCACCTGGTCCCATTTTATGGTTACAACATGGCATTTTTAGTAGTTAGCTGTGAGGCAGAAATCACTGACCCCGGACAGTGACCCCTGTCATTACCACTGAGACTCTTTTCTCTGTTCTGCGGGAGCACACAGACAGAAAGCAAAAGGAGGGCAATGAGAAGTTGGAAGGGCACAGACAGTGGAGCGGACTGTAGAAAATGAAAAGTGTGGAGCGCAGGAAGGAGAGGAAAAGGTGGGGAAGTGAGAAGTGAAAAGAAAAGCATGTGAGGAGGAAAAGGAAATGAGAAGAAGTTACACAGCGGTCGAGACAAAGAGAAAACAAGAAGCGAGTCGAGAGAAGGACACTGAGTGGGGGGAAAAAGGCAGGAAAAATTGAGATCACACAGTTGAGACAAAAAATGGAGAGAATGGAAGGAGAGAAGCTACCCGCCCACCCTCCTCTTCAGAAACGGAAATGGAGTGTACAGAGACAGAATTCAAAGCCACCGCCGAATACGCCACAGCAGATCCGTCTCATGTGCGTCCAGCAAAGGTCAGCCTCATTTGTTCTCCCCAGAGACAAGGGGGTCCTTCATGTGACGAAAGAGAGCGATTGGGGGAGCACAAAGGGGATGAGAGATGGGACTGTCAGTGATGGGGAAACATGAAGGTTGATTCAATCTTGAGTGTTCTTATCACAAGCAGACACAAACACAACGGACAGAAGGGAATACATTTGACTGCCAAACAGGTGCTTCTCATGAATGTGTAATCTTTTTGTGTGCTGGATCTGAATGGGAGATGAAAAGGCGTCCTTCATTGGTGAAAAATGACATGATTTGATGGCATTCAGCAAAGTCCTTTCCAAAGTTCTTTCTCCCCAGGTTGCTCGTCAAGGCCGAACAAGGCAACTTTTGCTTGTCTGGAGCGCAAAACTGACAGAACATTTGTATTCTAAATAATTCAAGCCCAAAAATGTATTCAGGGTTAGGAAATGGCAAGGATCTTGGTCGAAAATGTTTGTGAAGCTTTTGTAAAATACGTGTGAAATAAATAATGAAAGAAAAACAGCAAATGTTTCTTTTTCATTTCGCCCTGATCACATTTTATCACCTAAGGTGTCCACACCTGACAGCAGCTACTGTCCCTCATGCTCGTTGGCCAATTCTTTTTTCACTTCATAGCGAATGAGAAATATGAAGGCTGTTTTTGATCTCGAATTTTGCAGCCGGCCACACATGTGTAACTCATTACATTAATCAACAGCTGCATTCAGGTCATCTGTGTCAGTTAAAGGTCCCCAGGAAGCAGTGTGCTTGTTCACCGGCAAGGCTCCTGTAGCAGTGGAACAGAGCCATCAGTCACAAACCATTCATTAATGTCCTACTTTCACGCTACGTACTGCTAATTCTGAGTTGGTTTTATAGTGTGATTTCACACCGCTGAACCGCCCACAAAAAAAATGAGGCACCACATTTTGAGTTTTTTGGGCAGTTTTGAGAGTATAAAGTATAATATTTAATGTATACTCAAAAACGTTGGTATACATGCAAGATACTATAATACAATGGCATGAAATGGAGGAGCTCATAGCTGCAAAACATTAACAGATGATAGTGAGCAACAATGGGCCCAGACCTGTTGTACTACCACACTTACTTGACCTAGAATTGTAAAGCTTTGACTATATGAATTCGCAGTTTAAATATGATACTGATCAAATAAATATGCAAAATGATCTTCTCTTTAGAATCTCTTTAGGCTGGTAATATTGGCATATTTCAGCACAGTTTAGTTTTCTCTCACTCAGACAGCTGCCTCAGGGTCTTTACGCACCTGACAGTGTAACAACACCTGCTGTAGGCTCTAATATTCTCTCGTCAAATATTTCTGTGATTGTCACATGACCACCTCTCATATTAGTCATGAACCGCTTTGCTTTAGAAAGATGTTTTTGCAGCATCTAACTTCATTTCTGACTTCTTTATTTCTGTCTTAGTACAGCACTGCCCTGATGACACATCATTGGCAGCTGTATTCATATTTTATAATAGTTTTACGTCCTCTAATACCACTACTGCCACAAAGTCATTTATGTTTTGGTGTGCTGATTTCTGACTGCAGGTCTTGAAGCTCAGAGAAGACCTGTCAGTCTGTCCATCCTTTATTTTTCACTTTTGTTTTGCAGTGTGAACACGCAACATACTCAAAATAGGATTACAATTGGTATGTAGAATGGATTTGGAACTATTTGATTTACTGGGACACTTGAATAGAACAGGGCTATCGTTACTGTTATTAGCAACAGCTGTGCTTTTCCTACTGTGTCGAGTCAAAATGTCGGCTGTGAAAAACACCTGTTGAAATGCACAAATGAAGCTTCCGTTAGTGAAGTGCTTTAATTGGCATTGGGATTCTGAAGTAGCAGTTTGATTAATGCACGTATTTGCATCATTTTCACAAAATGGAAAAGTACATTAATTTATTATGTCTGCTAACTGCAAAAATATTTATAAAACGAATATGTACTGTGACATTTGGACACGGCATAAAATGCCCTGAGAAATGTCTTAAAAAACAAATTGAGTTGTGGAAGACATTAAGGAAAATGTTATCACCCTTGCTCAGCTTGGTGCCCATCAGTGGCAAAGTGCTGGGCATCTTAGATATAGGGATTTACAGGAGGATAATAAAAAACCTAAATAATCAGATCAATGGTAGAAATAATTGTTTTGAATAAAATGGTTGATTCAGTGCCAGGTGTGGTAGAGAGTGCAAGCCTAACTTTTTGCTGTGTTTAAGTCTCCATACCTGACACAAGAACTTAAGGATTCAAGATTGAGAACATCTCGAAAGCAGCAAGCATCTGCTGTCTGTTTCAGACACACAGCACATTAACTGTCACTGAATGTTAAGTGTGTTATTAAAGGTAAGTTTATGCAGACACAGCTTTTAAATTGCAAGTGACAGATTTTCCTGAAAAAAAAAACATTGATGGCAGAAGTTTCTTAACTGCTGAGTCATAGGTGGAATCCTCGTGATTTAGTGCCATGAAGGACGGCGTGCTAAGGTGTTAAATATCACAGTCTCAGTACTGTAGATTCCCTCCTCGCCTACGTAAGGCTTCCCTCACATGCAGCAAGTTTTGGTGCTGTGTTGGAAGAAGGTGCTTCTTTTATGTGTGTGCTTGTGCATGCACTTTTCTGTTGTTGTTTTTAATTGTGCGTTCATGAATGCCTGGGTGAGAACTGTATTGTTTGTTCATGTGCACAAATTGTGTGTGTGTGTGTGTGTGTGTGTCCACCATTCTGTTGCTTGTGCTAATTACCTTTGTTTCTCAGCAACAGTGGCGACTGCTGCTATTTCAGAGAAGTGCAACATCACACCATCTCAGGTCGGCCGGGCTGCTCGCCTCGTTTTCACAGGTTATCCGCACGTGTTTTTTTTCAGTATTTGAATAGCGTCTTATCACAGCTGACAATTTGCTGTTTAGCTCCATTTTTAACAGGTTTGTTTTTGCCAAACAGGTGGCACTTTCACACAGACAGGTGACAGTACATCGGGCATCCTTTTAATACATCAAAATGATGTCAATTTATATCCCTTGGCGCTCAACGTCTATTTGCATCTCTAATGTTGATTTTTGGTTTGAGAATGAAACTTTCTATGCCAAGCTGGCATTTCTGAACTACTCATCCTTCTTTTGTTAAGCAGCTAAAAATGCGAGGGGAAAGCTGGGTGGGGGGGATTGGGAGATGCTCAAAAAAGTTTTCTTCAAAAATAAATTATAGCCCAAAAAGTTAGAAATTTAAGTACTTAGTGACACAATTATTGAGTGATTTGTATTGACATTGAACCCTCTTAAACCCCCAGTCTAGAATCATTTTGAAAGTACAGTAACTCCAGCTGTGACTCTTGTTAATGGTAACACTGAATGTAAGTGTACACACTGCTGTATCTGAAGCACTGCTGGTCTAGCCTCATTTTGCCAGTCTCTAAGATTACATAAGACTCTCTCCATGAACCGTAGTGCTCCATGAAACCTCCGGGACTCCCAAAGGCACTGTTGTTGTTGTTGTGTGGCAATCCGCTTGTTGTGTCTGTGTTTGTATGTGGGTGTGCGGACTCTTGTGAACTGAGTCATGTGAAGCAAAGGGAGCTTGTGCTGTTATGGTTTATTATTTATGTGTGTGCATGAGACAAGGAGGGGGGGTAAAAGGACAGAGTAAAAGAGACAGTATTTGGAAAAGAAAATACTCTGGGACAGACAGTGAGACTGAGACAGATAAGAAGAGAGAGCCTTTTTTTCCAACGCGCCTGGCAGCCTCTTCTCTTCTGCTCACTTGTGCCTTTTGTTGTGGGAGTAATTACATGGGGCCCAGGGCAGAAGGTGTCTCCTCTTTGTCTGATCTGGAAGACAGCCAGCGCTCCACCTACAGTTGGAACAGGACGTCTCTGCTCGAACATGGTGCTAGGGATTAGAGAACGAATAAAAGGAACAAAACTATTCATATATGATTGTTATGTGGCCCTGGGCAGACTTCTCAAGAAATCTAGAGATGTGCAGTAACAGTCCAGTGTTTTACTGCTTGATTAATGAACGTGTGTCCTGTTCAGCTTCGTTCCCAACAGAATGCTACTGAGGTCAAAGCAGAGTCAAGGAAACGTCGGGCTTCTGTATATCTGAAGTCAAAAAAGGTGTCCCTTCACGTTGTCACAAGAAATTACTTACATTTAACTGCTAAAAACAGTAAAGCATAGCTAGCTAGCATAGCTGTAGACTCATAATTAGTTTTTCAAGTTTTAGCTAAAGAGGCACACTGTACAGTGTACAAGCACAGTGTCTCCAGAGTGGTGAGCAGCAGCAAACCACATGCCGCTAGAAAGGTCACATGAAATCAAGAGGATTAGGGAGGACAATTGACCTGGCCTTTAGGAAAGCACTGTGAGCTGTTTGCTCAAGAAGCTAAAGTGCGGAAGAGCTTGTGCAAACGTACAGCAGCCTAAATAAATGTAAAGTGTTGAGGGAAAGTAGCGACTGCCGGCAATACTGGATGACCTGACACAGTAAAGCAGGCTCACTTCAAGGTTGAATACAACACATGAACTGTTTTTAAAACATCACCGGTGAAAAATGCAGTTTTTAGATCTTATTTTCTGCAGTGTAGTTTTTTTCCTGTAACAGCTCATTCAGTATTTTGAATGTGTGAGATTTTTCATTAAAATATTCATAAAAAGACATTTTTTAAAATTTAGTCAGTATTGCATGAAAAGAAAAAGAATATCCTCAGTAGTTCAAAAATGTGCATGTTCTCACAATTAGCTGGGCGAATTAAAAAAAATCTTACCATCGGTGAAGTCCTCGTATAAAGCAATTTGGTTTTGTGCCTAATTAAGTAAAGGTTAAAATCAATTGTCAAATGTATTGAGCAGCTGCTTTTATATGGCAGCTTCCCCCACTTCTACGACACCTTTCACCATGACATGCAGCTTTAAACAGGAAAAAAGTAAAGCCAGACTTTAAAGCAATTCAGATGTTGATATATTTTGAAAACTATAATTATATATGTAACAGTAAAGTATTTATATATATATATATATATATATATATATATATATATATCAGATTTATCTGATGATTGACATGCCCTTGTGTTTAAGTGTGTTCACTCCCTGTCTCTGTCAGTCAGCCTATGTATGTGTGTGCGTGTGATCCTCCCTGTTATGTCCCGGGAGACCGCTGAGTGTGTTGACAGTGTATTTAGGGAGCTTTTAACTCAATACACGCCTCAAACCCCATGGCAACCAGGCCCTTTCATTCCTTTGCACATCACCATGGAAACGCTGATGTTCATTAAATTTCAGCCTCTCTTTGAAGGTATTAAGACAAAATGAGAAAAAAAATGTATATCTGTATTTAAGCAAAGAACCTCACCAAATATACATTCATGCAGTTTTATACTGTAAATAAATAGCCATGTTTGTGGTAGGAAACTGCATGATGGTTCTGCTTTGGGATGTCCTGCAACCCTCCAAGGATGCTAATTAGCTTATTGTGATGAAACCTATGGGACTGTACAGCTGGCAAACACATAAATACCCACAGTCTTTCACAAGGGATGTGGAGGGGGAGATGGTGAGGACTACATACTGTATTTGCAGACTTTACATGGATTCCAGTCCCCAGCATGACACATACACATGAACGAACAGAGTTAGCCGCAGGAACATTACGGTCAAGCAGCTGAAAGGTCGACTGAGACGCCCCTTTGGGAAAAATCAATTTCCATACATCTGTAGTTCTGTGTGTGTGTGTTACGTTGTGCAGAGGCATCCTTGTGTTTCATTCTTTCCCCCACACTCACATGAATAGCATTACCCTCTAACAGATGTGGCAATCGCATAGCTCTGAGTCGTGCGTGTGCAAGTATGTGTGTGTGTGGGGGGGTAAAAGTCAACAGTGCGGTATAGAAGTAATGCATCTGCTCCATATAAATGAGCAGAGCAAGAGTGGGTCTGTTCAAGTAGTGACACACTTTCACATACAGTGCACACATTCATTTGCACAGACATATACACATACTGTAAATGGACACCCATATAGTACTCACACTCCAACTGCACATATTCCAACAGGCAGCTACACCTACACAGTGCTCGACCCACGCAGCAGCAGAAATGGAGTCTCTCACCTCATTTCTGTCAGCCGTCCCCGACTCATTACAGTGAAGCCACACTGCAACTGCATCTGGGGACCCTAGGAAGCTATGTTTATCTAAAGAGGATAGAGACGGATTGAATATGTAAAGCCAGCAGCTAGTGGAATCCCATCACACTGATTGCTTTAGACCAGCTGAGAGTCTGAGATGGATCTGTTGCTCGCTCTTACTGAGGTTTAGTGGGGTGGCAGCAGCGCTGGGGGAAACAGCAGGTGACTGTTTGTTTTATGTGGGGTCTGGAAAAGTATGATTCATATGCATTACACTTGCTTTGTGCTTATGGCCACCAAATGTAGACAATTATTACACAGATTTACTATTTTTTACTGATTTGCAGAGGTCTAATGAGTGGAGGAGTGCGCAGAAGTATTGAAAAGCTGATGTTTAAGAGTGTTTCTACATGAAATTATGGTTAGCTTACTTCAGAGTCTCTGAAACTTCAGAGTTGTCATAGTTCTGTTTGTAGTTCTGTCTGCTTCAGTTACAGTTTCAGGACGTCCGGTTCCAGAGCCTCACGCTTTCTATTTCTTAATTGATGATTTAACTGTACTCTAAGGGATGTTCGGGTTGCTAAAAGTTGGACCTTCTTTGTCTACACACAGGTGATTTCCATGTAACTAATTGTAACTTATAAAACCAATTGGTTTCACAAGTGATCATGTAAATGTTAATGTTTAATATATATATTGTTTATATTTAATAGAGACATTTTAACTTTGATATTTACGTTTTTCACCCTGTTGATTAGTGTCAAACAATCTACATTAAACCCCCTTTTGATTCAATGTACAAACCTGGAAAGTCTGAGTTGAAGTTGAACTGGCTGCATAGACGAGAAAATAGCACACTCCTCTTGTTAATGCCTGTTGCCTGATTATAGTTTTTTTTTCTCCAAATACACAATGCAAATGGTTTACTGTTAATAAAACGACTGAAGAAGGAATTCAAGGAGACTAAAAACCATACTAAAGGGTAATTTTAATATATTTAAACATATTCTTGAGTCAGTGTAGGTTTTGATTCAAAATTGAAAGGTACACAAATCCAGCAAGGTCTGGGGGTCCAGCCCTAGAAAATTTTGATACATTTGATTGATTTAACACAACATCAACATTCCCAATGCAAAAATACAACACTCACAAGAAATTAACCAGGAATGCAGTACCAATATTAGCCACATTCAGCTTCACCTCCTCCAACAAAGTGCATCCCTCAGCAACTTCAGTGGGAAGCATGCTGGAGCAGTGAGACCGATCCCAACAGAGCAAAAGTGTCTCTAAGTGAGAGGGACGCAGAAACAGCAGTGACAAAGAGCCACCAGTCAGAGGAAAGACGCCACACTACAGTCCAAACTGTTTACAAGTCTAAATAACTGGAGACTGTCAGGAAAGACTAAAACATAAACATATGACTTGAGGCAACCTATTATAATATGGCTTTATTCTACAAATATTACAACTTTTTATTGTTTTATTATTTTATTATGTCTTAAGTCTTTTTCAGTGACCATAATATTGTCATAGTCATAGACTACAACTCTGCGTTTTGGTTTATGTTATTCTCTTAATAATTTGCAGATTACTGTTGACCATTTGTGCACAAAATACATTGACACTGAAGGACAACAGTGGTTACATTTTTTTTAATCTTCACTCTCATAAGAGTGAGAACTGTTCTTCAGTGAGACTTTTATTTCTTGTTATAAACAAAGGATATATCATCATCCCATGATGATGATTTCAGACACCTCGTATAACAGTCTGAGCCTATCGGTGGCAAAAATAAACCCTTTTTGTGTACATAATTTTGATGCCCCCAAGTACTCCAAAGCAATGTCTTGCAGCAACTGCAGCCGGTCCACGGCTTCCGGTTTGAGCCATCTGCTGTACAGATTCCAAAACCTTTTGTACCTATTAGACCCCAAAACATGTGAAAATATGTTTTTTGTCAGTTGTTTCATGTGGTCATGTTTGGAGGAGCAGAGTAAGACAATGATGCCATAGTTGTAAGCAATCTTCTGAAGTCGGCTGGAACAGTAATTTTGATCCTTAATTGGCTGAAGAAATCAGCAGAAATCCTTTATCTTTGCCCTCTTGGAAACAATGTTTCGAGATACACACACATACATCCGTTACAATAAACAGACAGGAAAGCAGAGTTCATGTAACATGCATATTGTCCTCACTTATAGCCTGGAGCACTTTCCCTTTGATCTAAGCGCCAAGTAACCCCTGTGAGAATACGCACACACACACACACACACACACACACACACACACACATATATATATGTGTATGTGTGTTTATTTATATATATATATATATATATATATGTATGTATGTATATACCAGGAGAGCTCTGATTATAATATTTTTTTAGAATCCTATTTCTAGATTGAAGAAGCATGAGAATCCTCCACCATTCATTGAGGCCCGGCCTCTGAAGTATAGTCAACAGCAGCATGCGGCGATTAATTAGAGATTTGTCTGGATGAGGGGAGGTTTGGGAGGCAGAAGGATAAAGCAGGCAAATCTGCTGGCCTAATTAGGGGAATTTAATTTCTCACAGGCTCACATTGACTCAGACCTTGATGAGGCATTTTTGGGAGAAAAGGGGGAGTGGAGGGAGGGAGGAGAGAAAGCTCGTCCATGATGTTACATGTGGTAATAGATGGGTGAAAAAAGTTTGCCAAAAGGGAAGTGCGAGAAGCTGTGAAACATGTAGCGCCTTGATAACAGAGCTAATCAAATGTGCTCATGTATTCTCAGAGAGGGTGTTTCTCTGCAGTTTTAGGGGCAAGAAAGTTGGAAAGTTCTGTGAGGGTTTGGCAACCTTTTTCTTTTGGATTTTTTTAAGAGGGAATGTCATAAGGCATAAGGCATAAGGGTTAAAGGTGAGGTATACCATTCTGCAGAAATCAAATACCATGACAAATACCATGATACAGAGCAAACAACAACACAGCAAGTAATGTTACTGACGTTAGCTAGGATGTGGGTTAGTAAACTGTCGCTGTAGTTGCTGTTGTGAAGCTACGCGGAGAGAACGAGACGGTCCCAGAGCCAGCACAACAGCTCCAGACAGCTATACTCACAACTCTTCTGCTACAATAGCTAACATCACAACAACAGCAAGTCTTGGCAAAAGAGAAAGTAAGTGAAATGTCTGTGGGCAAGTCGTTTGACTTTACCAGACTGTTTCATAGCTGGAACAGCGTTAGCGTTAGCGAACAACGTGGCTCAGTCTGAGACACTTCAGTTGTGCCATTTACAGAGCCAGGGCTATGTACAAACACCAGGCAGATAGTGGAACCCGAAGAGATATTTGCTGAATTTGATAAAAAGATGAATAGCCCACCTGAAAGGCCAATTTTGTATGTTATTTTCTGATCACTGGAGAGAAATTTTGTGAATTTGCTGTTGACAATGGCATAGCATAGTATAAAAAAGAAGCTGAATCAGTTTGTTTCTAAGTTTATATCCATTTTGATTTTATTGATACATGATTATCTTATGACTCCAGGAGTCTTGGCAGCTCATGGGCAATAATTTTTACACTTCAGTTTTGAAGTGATCAAATAAAAAAAAATAACATGTTAAGTACTTATGAAGTGTATACTGAATTGTTACCTTCAGAAAGAGCCCAGCTCACTTTGAATCCAGTCTTTATGCTAAGCTAAGCGTCCACTGGCTCCAGCTTCATATTGAATGCGCAGATATGAAAGTGGTATTGATTTTCTGCTTAACTCCCAGCAAGGAACAGCAGAAGTGTATTTCGTAAACTGTCAAACTATTTCTTAAAGAGACTAATAAACAGACCCTCCAGGATATCACAGGCTTTAGGGGGGATTGTTGTGGCCCAAAATGCCTAATATCACAGCAACTTTTCTAAAAACAATAGTGATGGTTGTTGCAATATTTTTGGCCATTGTTTTCAATGAAATTGAAGTAGCCAGTGAAAACTGCAAAAGACTGAAAAAAGACCCAAAGGCAACTTGTTCAGTGAGAACATAACCACAGTTTTTTAAACAGCCTTACCAAAAAGGCTCAGGATTACAACAATTTTATCAAAAATTTGCTTTATCTGTAAATTAAGTGCACCTGAGGGATATTGCACAAAGCAGCAAAATATTTTCAGATCTCAAAGTCAGTCAGAATAGCAAGCAGAAAATATAATACTACTGCAAAAGACATTGAGAAATGTCAAATAATGACTTTTTCAGTACTTCACTCTATATTCTTTCTTCATGTATGGTGAATTGTCTGTTAAACACGATGCCATCCTCTGTAGCTATGCAGTATTCTTGCAGACATGTACAGGTTGCACTCCTCTAGCAAAACAGTGTCTGAAAGGTATAGGCCAAGATCCTCCCATATCCATCATTCTCCAGGGGCTCAATAAGGATGTTGAGTACACATCTCTCCTCTGCATCTGGACTCTCATCAAATATAGCATCAGCAGGCTTTTTGGTAAGATGTGTCTTGAGTGCTTCCTTTGCTTTCTGGTATTCTGCTGTTTAAGCTGGGGAAAAGGAGGAATGGCTCTTCCATAAATACCTTTTTCCCTCCTCAAGAATCATTTCATTGCATGGTGGTCCCTCTTAGAACGTTGACTGCAGTGCGAGTGGTGACCCAATAGTCACAAGTTTTAGAGAAAACGAAAAAAGAATATAGCCTCAAAATGAAACTCAGCCACGACTGTTGAAAATATTCTCCACTTCACAGTAGCTTACCCTTAAGAAGATACTGGGAGCTTGTTTGAATTGAATTGAAGTATTCTATCTCGCCTCCTAACTCAGCAACATTTTTCACACATGCTCCCCATCTGATTTCATTATAATCTTGATATTTTGAATAAAGCTGTCACAACATGTTTAAACATTTGAGACTTCTTATTCCTAAACTGTTTTCTTTATTGTACACATGCACACCTCTGGTCACGCAAACAGGCAAGCGCACCTATCAATTAGTGATTTCTACTACACTAACATTACATTTAATCCAACTCACCTTGATTCTTTCAGCGCATGCAACAGATCTTGATGCAGCAGCCTCTGTCATGGTGATTTGTCTTGTCTGTTGTCTACACTTGTCAGTCATTCTCCAGGTGTTTTTTGTGTTCCACCACAATGTTGCATCAGTTGCAACACAGTTAATCCCCGCTGTTGTGCAGATCATCTTGAATTTAACTTGCACATCATAATGTCAGGGAATCTTGAACCCAAAAGCAGACAACAAGAGAGGGGGAGACAGGGAGACTTGAACAGGAAACACATGGAAGGGGAAAACTGTAGTGAGTAGCACATGCCTCTTTACAACTGAACAACGGTGTGAGTTTGGTGACATTCCGTGGGGACTGCTCTAATTTGTGAAAATTGAGGGGAAACTATGACTATGATCAAATTTTACACAAACGTAGCAGTGATTGGAAAAAATTGCAAAGTTGTGGAGAATTCACAGGAATTGGTTGAATTTCCGTTAATTGCTGTGATCCTGGAGGGGCCGAATAAATGAGTGAAAAGGAGGCCCTAACCCTTTTTCTTCAGTATCAAGGCTTTACCACAAACTTTAATCAAGGTTTTTGGGTTGCCTAAACCTAATTTGGTTTTTAACTGAAGCTGTTTCGGACAGCATAGTCTGTTATTTTACAATGAGTAGGAAGTGATGGATTTCCCTTGAGCTGGCACTCTATTATTCCTAATTCAAATTACAATTTGCCAAGCATATCATCAAGCCTCAACCTGGAGAACAGAAGCCCTAAAAACAGCAGGAAACAATCACTGGAGTCAGACTCCATTCCATCAGCAAGATAGATACTGATTAGAACAGAGAAAAATGGTTTGTTTATTGAATTAACTGCTTTGGTGGTGGGAGGAGCAGACAGAGATAAAGAGAGGAAGGCTTGCAGTGTCAGGTGGAGGTAATAGAGGAGCCTGTTTTTTATAAAGAGGGAATCTCAGATTGTCTGTGCTTAAATGCCAACCAGGAATGAAGCAGCAGTACAGCAAGGTTCATAGAAACTGACAGGACAGCAGCTGGGCTTGTCTGTCTCTTTTTACTGCAGTAAACAGCTCATACTACGACATCTAAATACTGTAATTAATGCAGGTCCACAAACAGGCCTGACCCTTTGTTGCATCCTTTGCCCATCTGTGAGGATGAGTCATGATGAATGTATAAGGAAGCATTTAAGTGATGCAGTCAGTCCATATATATTACACTAATAGCACCCAGAGGACTGCTAAAGAGAGCCCTACAAGTAGAAAGGACTAATATTCTCTTTTAAAGACTATTGGCCTTTAGTAGCCATTGGAAAGGTAACCCATCATTGCCCTTGCTCTGTCTCTCTTCACACACATGCGGAGCCTAATGTGTTCTCAGGCCTAATAGCTCTTTCATTAGTGCCAATCCAAAGACAAATGGATTTAATAAGCAGCCCAAATCTATCTGTCTGTTTGGGTTTAGAAACACCCCTGCTCCCTTACTCCCTGCCTGGCATTTATGTACTCTGAAAAGGCTGGAGAAAGAGGCAAGAAAATAGATGAGATGCTGGATGAAACAGACAATGGACTGATAAATTGGAGTATAATGACAGGGGGAAAAACAGTAAAAAGCGACAGGCTAAATGTAAACAGGTTGTAGGTCAAGATGTGAAAAGCTTGATTGTACATTTGTTAGCAAATACTGTAGATGAGGATTGTGAACATTGTTTGGGTTGTGTCCATGATCATTTTGTGAGTGGGATAACAAGATTTTGCTTTAGCTTCCTGAACAACTGGAAAGAACTTCATAAATATTTCTGTGCTGAGATGGGACTTCTGTGCTGAGATGGGATATGTAAAAGAAGGAGCAATAAGGCTTGAATACAAAAGACCCATTAGTATGGGCATACTGTATACTCTATACCATATGCACTTGTGGGTTAAATTAATCTATCAATGATCGTCACTGGTTTGTGTTAATTACAGGCCCTAACCACGTGGCCATGGGTGAAGTGGCGTATCGGTGACACGCTTCCATGGACGGTGCTGGCGGAGTCTCTAATTGGGTTTCAAATTCCAATTTCCCGGCGATGCCCTCTCTTTGAACAGGGGTCAAGTCTTCTTCGCTAATTTGTTTGCCTGCTGGAGCGAGAGGGGATCCGGCTGGCACAACACCAGGAGGCGGCCCTGGCAAGTGTCAAATAGCAGAGCGTGACGGGTGGCTTAAGAGGAGCTAAGGATCTGTGTTTGTCTGTGTGTGTATGTGTGTGTGTGTGTGCGTGTCTGTGTTTCAAGATTTCCCACTATCATTGAATAGTTTTGTGGATCACCGTTCCTCAAAAAGCTGCTAACTGTCAGAAGAATTTCATTAGTCTGGGTTTCAGTGAAGAGATTCATGTCTAAATGCTGATTTGGAGGCTTTCCCACCCTGTCAAGAGTGAAATTTTTGGAGGATACATTCACATGTGTGTATGTGTGTTTGTGTGTATGTGTGTGTGTGTGTGTGTGATGATGGTGTGGGTAGGATAGTGGGTGGCGGCGTAGGAGGGGCATGATTGCTGTGTGTGTGTGGGTGGGTTGTTCGGCCCATGGTGGGGGCTCTCTAAATAACAATGGTCTGTCTGAAAGCCTGGAATAAGATACCTCCGTGTATGTGTATGTGTGTGTGTGTGTGTGTGTGTGTGAACATGCCTCTCTCTGTGCTTATGATGTGACAGGACATGAACAAAAGGATTTGGTTAGAATTAGTCAAGGATTAGACATCTATTTTAATGTCTTTTGTAGAGTCAAATGTGTTATATGCCGCTCGAACGAACAAAGTGGGCCAAGCTGCCGTGCTGCATACCAAGCGATCGTTGCTGTACTGAAGAAGCTAACACACACTGTTAGATGTTACAAAGCAAACACCCTACCTTACAGAAAAATCAAATAAACTTATTCATGACTTGTTGATGGCATCATAAAAATCAAAAAGTGCTTACATTTTTCTAACACAGCTTTTTCCCTGCAAGTCAGAACCTCTCACAGCACATTTTTACGCATCCTTCAAAACTCTTTGAGCCTTTTGAGGGCCCTGTTTCCATAGCAACTAGGGTTGGGTGGATGTGTGCATGTGCGTGTGCGCACACGCGTGTGTGTGTGTGTCCAGCTCGACTTGTTGCATTTTGTGATGCTCACAAGCACCAAGCTGCGCCTCAGGCTTCATAGGACACCAGAACGGACTAAAACACAGGGCTGTTGGTTTTTAGTTTCTTTAACTGCACTGCTAGTTTGTACAAATGTCACACACTTCCAGCCAATTGCATAGACAAAAGTAAGTTCACACAGGTACACTATACATGTGGAAGCCTGTATACACATACAGACACACAGAACACCTGTAATTGCTGCTGGCCTGCCTAGTGAATGTATTACTTCGCGATTTTTTCCCCTTGTTGATCAATGCAGCAGCCGCAGCAGCTTCGTTCTGCCCAGCATCATGTTTACATGCTGCAGTCAGTAATTTGGAGGCAGAACGACATCTCTCTCATCCTGCCAGTTATCACAGTTAACTGAGCACTCCCTGTCTCTCCTTCTCCTCCTTCTCTCTGTCTATTCCTTCTCTGACTTAAATCTTTTTCTAGTTATCAGTCTGAGTGTTTGCATGCTCATGTATGCCTCCATGTGTTCAGCTATTCATCCACCTACCAACCCGCCTGTCTAGCCCTCTCTGTTCTTGAAACCTCTCCCACTTCCTTCCATGTCACTTTCCTTCCCTGCCTATATCCTCCATGTTTGGCTCCATCCTTACCCTCCACCTCACACATCCGTCTCCCAGGCTGTCATTTGTCACCTGTATCTCCCGTTGATGATAACATCTGTCTGTTGATAGATCAGTCATCTGCCATGGATCAAAATGCGCAGAAGCTCTCGGATACAGGTAGCTATCGTTGCCATCCGTTCACCTGTCAAAGTCTGCCCTCCCACCATCTCCTCCCTCTCTCCTGCTGCCCTTGGTTGCTGACACAAAAGCCACAGAGAGACAGTTAAAAACACACAGCAAAATGCAAATACAGTAACTTTACAGTAACTTAATGTCCTATAATGCACTGTAGCTACTGGTTAAGTACTGCTGACCTTGTCAAAATGCAGTAAATTGTGTCTCATAATGGGCTCCAAATGTCAGATGAGTTCATGTAGCTGAATGATAACACCACACTATTAAATATCAGATATTATGTCATAAATGACATTTCTATTTAATAGATGATGGAATACTGTGCACTAATATGTAATAAAAAGACTACTATACATTTACCTTTGGAACATCCTGAATAATATTATACACGAACATTGTGCTGTTTTCAGCATACATTTAAAATCCATATAAAATTTATTATATTCACTGTATTTTTTTATCAACTGTACAGTGCAAAAGGACAGCTGAAGTTATAAAATGTTTTGGTTTAAACATTTCATCCTTTGTTTGTCCTCATAACACACATCACAACACAATGTAACCTATATAGAGAGTTTATAATGAGACCTACTTTAACATGGCATTTTTTAAAGGATCAATCATTACATGGGATCATGAAATCCAAGTGTATGGTGGTTTAGGAGTTTGACATAAAAGTTAGCATGCACTGTATATACATTATTGACCAGATTAGTTATATATCATGGAACAAGAATTACATACTTCAAGTCCCCCAGTAGATGAATGTTACTGTTTTTGATCATTCTGGGATGCACCATGAGGTTGACGTCTGTGGTTTTGAGTGAAATGTCCCCATTTTGGTACAGACATTTATGTCTCCCAGGTTGAATTCTAATAACTTTGTTGATCCCTCAACTGTACATACATCTACCGTCATCTTCAGGTGAGTGAGTGAGTAAGATGGTGCACATGGTAAGTATTACATCAGCTAAACATCAACATGTTAACTTTGTCATTGTCACTGTCAGCATGTTAGTAAGCTAATAATTAGCATTTAGCCGATAGCACCACAGTGCCTACAGCCTCGCAAACTGAAGTAAACCTGTTGGCCCCTGCAGGTGCTTTACATTGCACACAAGTAAAATGAAAACTGTTAATCGCTTAAAACAGTTTCTTAAATAGTATAATTGGATAATTTAGGAAATTCATAAGTTACATATAAGTTCTGTTTGTTGCTGCCTGTTGATGGGAAGTATCATTTCCCATGATTCCAATGTCTACTGGTAAAGTAGAAAACAGGTACATCTACAGGTGCTCACATTAAATCTGTGTGGTCCAGTTTAGCTGATCATCAGTTAATCGAAGACAAGATGTGGGACTGTTTTGTACTGAAGTCCTGATGGATAATCAGGGTTGTTAAGATAATTGGGATGTATTGGCTGGGCACAGATATTGCCTTTAGCCAGGCGCAGTAGAGTGTAGCTCTTTTGGATGAGCCCAGTATTTGGCATTCAGATGGCCAAGTACCATAGTTGGCAGTAAAAAAGGAGCCAGGCAGTGTGACAATTAGGCTAATGACAGTTGAGAATTAGCTCAGTGACTGGCGAGGAGTTTGATTATTGTGGGACTGAGGAGGAGGAGAAGCAGGGCGAGGATGGCTGGGATTTGAAGGTGGGGTTGTCGTAAAGACCCCGGCCCAGTCAGGTGTGCCAAACAGAGCAGAACAGTTGGCCGGGCACGGAAGAGTCTGGAACGGCACAGCTTGGCTCAGGGCTGATGTGACCTGCTGCCACTCCTAACTGCTTGTGCGGGAAAACGCACTGAAGAAAGAGGAGGGAAGATAGCACGAAGGGATTGGAGGGTGTTATGGGAGGGATAGAGGCAAACAAGAGAGGGATAAGAAACATTGAAGACAGAAGTGGGAGGAATTAGAAGCAGCAGGAGAAATGGTGAGTGATGAGAATTTAAAAAGCAAGACGGAATGATGGCAAGGAGAAAAAGATAAGTGGATCCAAGTGGAAAAAAGGGACCGGAAATAAGATAAGTGGGTAGTAAACACAGCCAGAGAAGGAACAAGATGCAAGAGGAAAAGGAAAAATAAAGTAATCAGAGAAATGTCCCAGGGGCATTTTTAACTTTTTGTTGGAATTTAACACAACGGGACCACACCATAAATGTACATAAACTAGATTTATTATATTGCCTTAAAGTTCCCTTAAAGTAATAAATGTGCAAGGAACAATTTGTTTGATTGAACCTGGAGAGTAAAATGTTATCTTCTAGGTCTACTGATCATCAGATTTAATTTGACATTAAAGCTGAGCTTTTTTCCCTATGTGTTCCCTTTTAATACATAAAACAGAAAAGGTTGTTGAATAGCCCAGCATTGTATCACGCCATCAAACAAAATTACAAGTTCATTAATATAGAGATAGAAGAAGGGTCATGAAATCAGTTACATTCATGTTCCCCATAGGATGTAGGCCTAATAACTGGGCTGTTCCGTAACTTCATACAGATCATCAGATCAAAATTTTAACCTGTCCAATGCAAATTTAGCATGCTAACCGCCTAAACTAATAAAGAACATATCTGCTAAACATCAGCCTGTTAGCATTGTCACTATGAGGATATTAGCTTTAGCTTTTAGCATCACTGTGCCTCAGTAGTTCTCACAGAGCTGCTAGCATGGCTGTTCTACAGAAACCAAAATCTTTCCCTGACCTTGGAGCTGCACTAAGGAATATGTCTTTTTTACAATATGTCAAATGACTGTATGTAATATGAAAGGTGATGAATCACACAACTCTGAGGGAACTGTTGCTGATACAGTGAGACCGTCCTGAGGATTGTAGATTCTACGGGTGATCTACAGTGTTACGAGCTGTGGCACATTGAATGGACACACGTAGCAGATCCTCTGCTGGGTAGTCCTGATTAGATTGAAGACATTCTCATCTCATTTAAGGCTGCTACAGATGGCTGTTCCCAGGTCACCTCTCATAAATGTCAAAACGTGGTTGATGATAGCTCCCAAAGCCATTTTTTTTAAAACTATGAGATGTTTGTCTGGAAAAGGACTGATGAGAATAGAGCCAAGCAGTTGGAAGCCAGATCTTTGAGCAAATTACGGTGAGTGGTTAATGATAACAACAAGCAATGCCGTGGAAACCGCTCTAAATTTTCTTTAACCGGGTATTTTAGGTGTAAAACACTTCAAGGCCTGTTCCTTAAATTTATTCAGAACCTGATTTTTGTTGATCATTTAGTCAAGGTAAACATTGTAATTGGCCGTGCATAATAATACTGCTCTCTGGTGCAGAACTTCTCAAATCTGCAGATTTATCAACATATCTGTTCTGCTGCAGGGTTTTTATTTAACTGCATATTTATTTATAGATACAGCTGTACCATTGTTCCTATGCCAAATTATACACATTAACCGGCTGGAGACAGTTTAATCAAAATACTTTATTTACCATTGAGCACCATTCTGTTATTGCTGTGTGTTTGGTTTGTTCCAGTTGATAAAATGACCACATTGGCAGCAGAGTGACTTTACACCGGAATTAGACATAGTCTGTTTTCAGAGCAATGTCTAAGGCCCAGTTTTTACCAGATTACCAACAACAGGCTTTGTGCTGTGCAGGTGCAGGTTGCATTGTTTTTTAAATGAGCATTTGTCAATTTCCTGTTTTACTTAAAGGCAGATCCACTCACCCTTTACCTGAGCCTTTAACAGACCACAGTGAACAAAGCATTATTTGTGGACTGGGGGGTTTTGTTCCAAAATACACAAGCAATTTTCTAGTGTGATCCTGATGACAATTATTTGCAGTGGAGTGGGCTGTTTGTCCACTCCTAGAGCTGCTGTGGCTCTGAGGCAGCTGTTCAAATTAACTCTGATGGGTGAGGACTTACTATAAACACTGGTACTGTTGATTTTTATAAGGGCAAATGAACAGTGTAAGGTTTGCTATGCAGAGTGACCTGCCTGTTGCTAACATTTGAAAGGATAATACCAATGTCATTTTATTTTTGCTACAAACGGCATTAATGCGATGGATTTGCTGCAGAAGCCCGAACTGTCTGTTCTGCTAGAGGTTTGCCTCATTCTTAACAAAGAGCTAGCAGACACAACCTGGTGGAAGGTATCCATTTTTTAAGTATTTATTATGTCTTCTATTTTGTAAAACTGAAAATCAACATCTAATAAACTGTACAGAGGGTTAACTGCCCACCAAATTCCAGCCAAATTTCTGACAAATTTACTGTGATTAAAAAACAAACAAACTTTCTTCCAACTTTTTTGGCAGAGGAAATAACAGCACCAGTTTAAGCTCGGAATAGCATTCTGCTTAATTAAATCACATTGAACACATCAGAAGAAATACTCATGAGACGCACAGAGGGGATACATACAGCCCAAAAAATAGCGAGTCCAGTTAAACCGAATATGTTGAACTGTATGGAAGTGAGTTTGAGTTTACATTAATATTCTCTGGAGAGGGGATTCTTTGAATAGATCACAAAGCAGCAAATTCTCGCTCGTTGGCTGTAGTAATACCTCCCCTTCTCCAATCCAGTCCTTCCCCAAAGCTCCTCTCTCTCCAGAGAATCATCTCTGCTCAATACCTGGACCGGCACAACGGCTCCCTGCTGGAGACTTTGGAGAAGAAATCTTGCCAGGAGTTTCTATCTCCAAAACTTTCTTTTTGTCCAGTTCTTGAATTATTTAAAAGGAAAGTTGAGGCTCTGTTTCTGCATTCAAACTTTTTTCTCTGTGCTGCTGGAGGTGGAGGAGAAGGAGGAGGCGGCGGCGGCGGCAGAGGAGGAGGAAGAGGCTGTTTCGGGTGTCTGCGATGTGTTATTTTCTCTCAGCCATGCCACAAGCTGGGTATCTGCACCCAGAGCTTAGCATTAGAATTAAGGATGCAGATATTAAAATGATTAATTCGGCCTCACAAAGCCGAGCTCCCATTTATCCCGAAAACTTTTATGTTGCTTTCCTCTCCCCTGCTTATACTGAAAATGTCCTATTCATGCAAATGTCCCATTATGAGTGGGAATGGTGATGGCAGTGCAGAGGGTCTGTGCATATGTGTGTGTGTGTGTGTGTGTGTGGGTGTCTGTTTGAAAATGATAAAGCTTCTGGAAGGAAAGGGAGGGGAAGGAGAGGAGGAAGCCAGTAAAGGAGGAAGAGAGAGCAGAGGAGAGTGAAGGCTGTGTGAATTCAGGGCCTTCGACTGTCAACTCAAACACCATTCACAGACCTTTTCTCTCCATGTGAACATTGCACAGCCCAGCGTCCCATTTCACATCCACTACAATGGTGTTGTCTTCCTCAGCAAGCCAAATGACCCAACCATTCTGACATTTTCCCTCTTTACCTTTCTAGTACTTAGCAGTAGCACCCTCTGAGGAACTAAAGAAGTACATTCACATGCAATTTAGCAAAGGTGCTAACATGCTCACAATGCCAATGCTAACATGCTGATGTTTGTCTTACTTTAGCGTATTGGCAAGGTAACAATTGTTATTGAGCACTAAACTCATACAGCTGATGTGAGCATCATTAGTTTTGCAGGTCAGGTTGACCTGATGATGGTGCTCGATGTAAAGTCAGGGGATCAAAGTTATTATTTCATCTTCTTTGGACCATCACTGTCTGTAACAAATTTTACAGCAATCCATGGAATAGAACTATAATATAGACATTGTAGGTCATTTTCTCATATGTTAGTATGAATATTCATGAAGTGTATAATGTCATGATTTGGAGGGAGGTCAGCTGATCACAATGATATAAGGTATTGCTTTGTCAAAAGACGTGAAAGACTACAGAAATTCACCAGTCTGATGAATCTTTACTGCGTTTTCACCTTTGCTATGCAGAGTTTGACTACTGTTATCTTTGAAGGACAGGTGCGTTATGTGCTACTGCAAGTACACAAGCTGATAATGCTACAGAGGCTACCGGAAAATAGCCAACTGACTGCTCTTGGCTGTCTCAAGTGACCTTTGCTTTAGGTTGTGGCCATCCCTTGAGAGTCTCTGTAGTGAGAGTGAAATCAGCTCCTCATTCATTTAAGGCTGTTACATGTATTCACTTGTGGTTGCAAATGTGATGCTATATCCCTTTAGCTTCAAGCAGAGTTCAATTTGAATTTTGACATTTTAACATTTTCTGCAACACCACTCACCCTGTTCTGTCCTCTCTCACGGTATAATGTAAGAAGTATGTAAAGAAAAGAAGTGAATACCACTGATGACTATACTTGAAAGTAATCATGACACAAGTCTGATTTTTTTTTGTTTTTTCTCTGTTAATGATTGTTATAGCAAAGTTGGAGCTGATGTCAGAGCAGTGTCTTAGTCACAATCAATCAAAGGAGAATGTGTCCCCAACCTGTAGCCTTGTCTGACCCACTTCAGCTCTGTACTGCACATTCACTCTCCTAATTACCCACCTGTGGGCATCCTAATTAACTTACTACATTGGTTTTAATCAGGAAGAGTACCACGATTAATACCACTTCCACAAAGCTAAGACACAGCAAGAAAGCAGAGTGAGAGAAAGGCGCACCGACATAGTTAGAAATGACTGTTTAGTAAATGAAAACAAAGTACTTGTGGCATTTTGAGCCACCTCACACACAAGCGAGTACTTAATGATGCACATTAAAGCTGAGATGTATTAAGGAATCTGTAGAAGGCCATTAGCTACGCCTTTGATTTATTCATCGGGGACTGAAGCAGCACAATAAATATGGAAATAACTCCTGGCCTTTTCAGACCACAGCTCTGGGGAACACCCGACCAGAATTTGGATCCAGAGGGTGTCGATATCTTGTTTGGCGATGAGCTCATGATAGCTAGTTAGAGGTTTCTGTCCGTGCAGACATAATCACTGGTGGCAGAGTAGTGCAATAAATTCACTCTGCTTCAATCCACTCTGCACACACAGGGTAAATCTTTTCAAACAGACACTCACACACAAAAAATGTTGACTCGTAATGAAAATTGAATTACACATGATGCAATTCATAACTCTAGTTTTTCTCTGTCTCTCCTCCCTGTGAGTCACATACAAGAAATTCATTCTTTGTTCATCTATTCAGATGTATAAAGTCAAGTCATGTGGAAACAAGATGCGGCGTCCCTCCAACCAAATATATATATATATATATGTGTGTGTGTGTGTATATATATGAGAGAGAGAGAAATTAATTAATTGTTATTGCGCATAGTTTTTAAAGGAACTAGGCACTAAGCCTTCAGTGGCTTTAGGCGGCCTCAAACCATGACAGACTCGATGATGTTGAGAACAGGAAGCTGTACCATCACTTCCAGGACTCCTTTTTCTTCTTTACCCAGTAGATATTTCTTAATGACTTTCACTGTATGTTTGGGGTCGTTGTCACTCTCTAGAATAAATTTGGAGCCAATCAGATGCCTCCCTGATGGTACTGCATTGCAATTTGATAATTTAACACCTGTTGGCTGTTATTGTTTATAAGCTGATCAGGCCAAAGGAAATAATTTAACATCTGTGCTTTAACATCTGTGTATGTAATTAACCCAGGTTTAATTAAGGGTTGAGGTTGATTCTGTCCATGCTAATTTAATTTTCGCCTATACTGTAGGCTACTTCTAAAAAGCATGAAGCTCCTTGTATGTTTGTACTGCATGTACAACATGCATACACTCTGCAGCTCCTACACTGTTCATGATCAGTGATGTACAATCTATTTTCAAAGGTTAGTTTTTGATGAAGTGTTATAATTAACTGTTTTGTTTTACCCAGTCAGCCTGCTTAATTAAAAAAAAACTTTGGTTACTGATTATTACATTACCCAGAAATTCTTTTGACAACCCCCAAGACATTAAATTTTGAGTGCTTGCATGAAGGATACCTTTTCCTTCTATGTTCTTTGAATGTTAATGTTAAATGTGAGTCTAGCCTCAAATGGACAGACACCGTTTCTTGACATTTACTGACATGTAAATGTTGGCCCAATCATTGAAGTATTTTATAGTAACCCTATAAAGCTGAATTAATTGATTTTTTTCACAAAGGATAAACACATATGATGTGTTATGAAAAGGGTAGCTTGTGGCGGTGAATCCCCGGGGAATAATCACCCAAACCTGCAGTTCCTGTCAGTTTTATTTGGCATTTTAGCTTCTTTCAACTCATTGTTTTAGTTTCATCGGTTTTCAGCAAAAAAGATAAACTGACTGGTAAACCCATTGTAAGTAAAGTGATGAGCATCAAATGGCAGAAAGATAAGTTAAGTAGTAGCTGCTGAAAATAAAGGAGCACTTAGCAGCTAAAGAGCTGCTAAATGCAAATGTTCTCTCAATAGTTGGCAAAGAATGCCAGTGAATGGAGCGTGAATATTGGACTTACGTACATCAGGTTGCCAGAGTTTTCAGAAGATTGAACCTGGAATTGTTTGTTGGTGCATGTAGCAGTGGGCACCAGCAAGCAATAAAATGATATATTCTTAGCACGCAGTTGAGAAAAAACGATATGGTGTTTATGAACAACTGAAATGTAATTCTATAAAAGCTTTGGTCTGCTTTAATTGTTTAAGGAGCTGTAAGTTGCCATCCACGTACCCCCAGCTCCATCACAAATGATATCTTTTATATCGTCACAAGTTCGCTCTTTATAGAACAATATATCACTGTGACAGATCTCATCACTGAACAGGGGCAGGACAAATGCTTCCTTTGTTTCGACCAAACTAGATAATGGCCTGCCACTGTATTTGAACTGCTGCACTTTGGCATGCAGAAGCTTGATGACACACAACAGCGTGTTACATGTAATGGAAGCTAGATCAATTCTGGATGTGTGAAATGGGAACTTTACACTAGTTAAAACTGCTTGACATCTGCTAAAAGACAAAGCACAGCTGAGCAGAAATAGCAGGAATGCAAAGGGAACTAGCACTTTCACATCAATTAGTCGCTATGCAACTATCTAATTAGTAGCTAAGCTACAGTAATTCATGTGCACCAGACCACTGCTGCACATGAATTTGGATTTCGGAAAATATTGGCTTGGGTTTAAACCACAAACTGTATATTCTGGACCATCTTTTCTCCCGACATCAATCTGATTCTCATTTGGCTGGTGGGCTTCAGCACATAAAATTTTCATTGTTGTTTTTTTTATCCTTATGTGAAGTTTGTGTTGGAGTCTGTTTTGTGCTGGGAGCCAGTCATTTTTTGGCGTTAGTGTACTCTACTCTGTTAGCTGCGGTGTTGGCGCTGTAGTAGGCAAGAGGCATGGTGTACATGCAGAAGATCCGACCCGATTACTTTGCATATTTACACAGAATAGTGTCTGTTAGAGAGAAAGCAAGAGAGAAAGCAGGTGTGTTTCATTTTTTATGTGAGGTTATAACCCGCAGGCAGTGAAAAAGTGATTCCATTAAAAAACTACATATAGCCCATTTAAGTATCAAAAGCACATTCAAATCTATTGTCCTTTGATCTTACAAAAAGCATCTTTTCTAAATCACCCACGATAAGTTTGAAAATAGAAGCTATGTTTCCATCTAACTGTCAAGCGAGTATTTGAAATGTTGAAAAGACAAGAGGTAGAGGTTGCAAAACCAGAAACAAAACCAATCGTACAGACCTAAAGACGATGAATCTGACAAAAATAGAGAGAAATGCGTTAAGTCAGCGAGTTGCTACCAGCCATGTTTTCACGGGTTATGGGAATATCTGGGAAGACATGAGGTGAATGTTCACTACATCAGAACTTATTTTTTTCCATCTCCCATTTAGCGCATTAACTCTTTTTTTGAAGAAAACAACATCCACCTCAAGTGAGCGTCAAAAATAACTGAAAACACTTCTGTATAAATATTAACTTTAGCACCTCAGATAAAGTGCAGCTCAGTCCCAAACAGAGCATGTTTGTGCCTCAGTGTTCAGATGTTTAGATTGTAAAACTCTACCAGTTACATACTCTACTACTTTTACTATTGCACCAGCTGGGCTAAGTTGATTTGCACAGAGTCAAATTTATCAGTTATATATTTGTTTTTCAATTCATGCTTTGCCTTTTTCTTTGGTGAGTAACGGTAGCCTTGTGCAGAATCTATTGGAATAAAAAGTCTTTACTTGGCTTAGAAAGGTAGCGAAATAAAGGTAAAAGTTGCACAAATTTGAAACACTAAAGTAAAGTATAAATCCATAAAAAAAGTACAATAAAGTAGTATTTGTACTTAGTTACTTTACACCTCTAGTCAGATGGCTGTACGGGTGATAATCCCGAACACTACTGCACAGACTCTGGCTCCGTACCCAGAATATTTTGGCTTCATTTTTGTACAGTGGGACGAAGTGGAGACACGTTGTCCATCTTAAATACAGTCTATGGTTTGAATAAAGATGAAATGCCCATTCTCTATGTAGAGTGGACAGAGTTTAAGGGACACTCCATCATATGTACACTTAAAGATCAGTTTACTAGCCTAGGCAGTACCAATCTGTGAAAACAGCTCTGGAGGATGTTTTGTTAAGTCTGATAAAATAACCTCTTGGCATGTGTTATAAACTGGAGGTCTGGAGTTTAAAACGCCAAAAATATGCTTTTGGTTGCATTTTGGAAAATGTAGCTCCAGCATTGTTGGAGCTTGAGCCCATAGAGACAAAAAGTCAGGATATGTCAACCTCTGCTGCTTTCATTACAACCATTCTTTTTTAGATAACATTCTCAAAGAAAAATATTTGAATTGCTGGAGCACCCCTTTTCATTGTATGTTGACCTCCAGTGTTTCTATTTTCCTGTCTCTAAAGGTTAGTGATTTGTCCCAGCGAGTGTTTTCAAAAATACACCCTACTGTGTCGGACCACAGATTCATCCACTATCTATAATATCACACAAGTGTCAAAGAGAAATTCGGAAGTCTCTTATCCAAAACCTGAGCTACTGCATGCTTTATGCGTGACCTCTCTGAAGTAATTCCTGGCTGATGAACAAACACTCTGATGGTTTTACAAGTGTTGCCCCTCAAGTGATCTTTCATGAAGAATTGTCTTTTGACCTCTCGTGGTGCATGTTGCATCACATGTTGCATTTTGGACTTGCCGTCTCTGCACGGATCCCAGATGGCCGAGCAATACCATATATTCACGTTCCCTGCAGTTATATGCATTACGTGTGTGGGGGCATGTCTCGTGATGCAGTCTTGTGCTTCTCCATGTATCTTGCCATATGTCTCTGAATACATTCAAACACATGCAAACTTTACATGCACCACCAAACACACTTTATACGCTCAACCAAACACACTTTATACATGCACAAACAATCACAAGGCCCATCCAGCTCATATACACACACCCACCAGCTTCCCCCTTTGCCTCTGAGGAAATCTAAATAATAATTCTGTGTGTAATAATGCCAGTAATGCCAGTCCACACTGGAACGAGTGCAGAGCGTACTCCCTTGCATGCACATCAAAGCCTTAATATACTAGAGATTGGCATCCAGGAATGCTGCTGTATTTGTCTATATGTAGCTATTACATACAATAATATGGAACCAGATGCTCCTATATGAGCATCTTACAAGGCGTGAACCTAACTTTGCAATAATCAGATGAATCCTGCATTATTGGGGGCATCTTGTTTATGCAGATCACGCTACAACGTCCTTTGATCAGGATCATATGGCTCCAGACATGAAAGTCTCTTTTATGTGTTAAGAAGCTGAACATGTTATTTACCTGTGAAGATGCACACAGGGAATGAGACAAAGGATATTATTTTGTACACAACATTTAACTGAGAAAGCGATGTATTTTGGAATTCACCTTTTTAGGCATGATCAGTCTGACATTTAACTCCAGCAGACAGAGAGCTTCAAAGCAGCACAGTCACCAAGCACAGATATCTACAAATGCGCACCAAATGTATACAAACCCACACACACACATACACGCGCACACACACACACACACACACACACACACACACACACACACACACACACACACACACACACACACACACACA
>JAPMOB010047245.1:0-14759 GCA_029875015.1 Lepomis gibbosus | reverse complement strand
AATGAAGACCCCAGAACTACATTTAGACCCTGGTCCCTCTGGTGGGAACGCAGTGAGTTCCTCCAAAGGTTCCTAGTTCCGAGGTAAAGTGCCTTTGGTCGAAACGCAGCTATTATGAGACAGCCACTGGGTGCAAACATGTAAACGTCGCCCAAAACTGTTTGAGTGGTGGCCAAAGTCAAAGACATGAAGCAGCAATGTAGTTTATGACTTTGTGGTGGTTTCTTTGTAGTAGTTTGTTTGGCTTTCCAACAAAAAATTTTAATAGTTACTTCAGAGTGTCCCTGGGGCCGGTGCCTAGTTGGCCTGTTCAGTAATCCATCCATGTTCTACCTGCTGTTTAACATTGAAACAATCAGGAAATAATCTGCATATTATAATCCTCCTCATCTGCCTTGGACTGGTGTGCCCAAGGTTGAAGGACACTGTAATAACAAAGGACAGTATCATTTCTCAAGTGGTTCTTGTGAAAGTGAAGCTCCCTGTTGTTTAATCTGTATTTTGTTGTCAACCTTTTTTTTCTGCTATAGATGATGCCTGGCAGTTTAATGTGCAGAAGAGAGAGTGGAACAAGATAACACACACACACCAGGACAAACCCAGGTAGTTAATTTGAAGTTCATTAAATTGCTGTATGTTTCTGCGCACATAGATCAGATGATATCACCATAAAAGACATTTTTTAAATAATAAACTAGTCCTAAATAAGTATTTTTTTTTTTTTTACATGCCTTGGAGGTTTATGTAGACACAACTTCAGCTGTTAACAGTGACCGTATCAAACCTGACACAGGTGATCGTAGCTCATAGTGAAATAAGTGTGTAATATTGTTTCTTTATTGACCCAAATTTTCGCTTTCTTCAGGGTTTGTCACACGGCGTGCCTTGGAAGTGACAACGATGTTGTTGTATTTGGGGGAAGCAGCAACATGTGCATCCTCATGGACTCGGTATGTGATGTAAATCCTTTAGGATTTAGCCCAGCTGTACTTAGTTGCTAAAAATGAAGCTTTAAAACCACAGCCAGGTCTTAGTAAGAAAAATGTGCAGCATAATCTGTTCCCTTTTTAAGATTGTGCAGACGTCAGTACAACATTGCAGCATTATACCTTTAAACCCCTCATTCGTTCTGTAACATTGTTTTAACTTGTGCAAGTTATCCGGTGAACCAGTTATAGCTCAGTGATTAAGTAAATGTGTTGGAAAAAGAAAGCTTAAGTGGTTTAAGGACTCAAAAGTACAACAAAAAACAATTGTATAGAAAAATGTGGTGTATTTAAGGACCAGAGGAATGGATTTCTGAAAATGTGCAGGTTGCATGTTCAAAGTTGCCACCTTGTGAAACACTGAAATCTGCTTAGGGAATTGTACAAATGCACTAGTAGTGTGAAATGCTACATGCTGATATTTAGTGGTTATGATACCCATGTTCACAATCTGAGCTTAGCCTGTTAGCATGCTAACATCTGCTAATTAGCGCTCAACATCAAGTGCAGCTGATGCTGATGTGAATGTCATTCGTTTTCAGGTACTTTGTCATAAACCACAGAGTTACGCAAAATTAGACCAGATGGTGATACGAGAAGAAAATCAGTTTATCACCAAAGTCATACTGATTCATCATGGTTGTAGAGAGATTTAGTCTGGACCAAGTGGTGGACGGGCCGACATCCGGAGGAATGGATATATATGGAGATAGATTTTTAAAAAATTCCCCCACATTCTATCTTCATGTGACTATTGTCAATCATTTTATCAGGTGGCTGTTCTGATGGCTCCATCCCAACATCACTGCAAAGATGTTTTCCTCTTCCAGACCCAGCCATACTCCCTCCTCAGGTATGTTGAACCTTTCCGAGTTTATTTCCAATATCTATGTTCCAGGATGCAACTGTCTGCCCTGAATACATCCTTGTGTTATCGGTTGGTCACATGCATTAGTTGTTCCCGCTGCACATTATGTACATTGGCAGCATGTGAGAGCATGTTTGCTTTTTGTCTCCATTCACACATGATTAAGCAGTTTTAACAAAGTCCACAGAGACCGCCCTTTGAGATGTTTATGCTCTCACTCTGTTGGACCTGTATGCCAGTTCACATAACATGGACATGGTGTTATGCTAATAAGCTTTACATTGTTAATATGTATGGGTAGGCAATAGGCTGGGACATGTTTATATCAAATTGTCAGATTATAATGACTTCAGAACACTTGATACAAAAGTTTATTTTCTGACCAACTGAAATGTTTTTTTGGTTTATTTTTTTGATAAGATGCACAATATCAAATGAAGTTGTAAGTCAATAACTGATTTGAGTTCAGGTTTCAGCTCTGCAGATTGCTTCTCGCAGAACCTGTCTTTTCAAAGCGAATAATTGCTCCTGTGGTAGATCCTGTGATATGATCTCCCACGTGTTGCAAGAAGGTAGTCTAGATTACATTCAGCTCTGGGGGGTGGACTCGGGAGCATGCTGTTTAGCAGGCAAAATGTAAGATAGGTTCACCATCTTGGTTAACATTTGCCTTTTAATCTGTTACATATATTTATAGTTTACAAAATGGCTTCTGTAATGCAAGTTAATGGCATTGTGTCAAGGGTTTGCACATATTATGTTTGAGATTTTAAAACGATTCATTTTGAAGCAGTCCAGAGGTCCAAAACACCCCTCAGTCAAATCAAGGAGACTGGTAACATGGCAACCAACAGTTGGGCAATAAACGTGCAAATGATGGTACAATACAACATTTGTTTGCAGACTAGCATGTTGGATAAGTAAAATACATCAGTTGTTGTCAGAGCAGAGCTACAGTTGTCCATTTAAAGTCCGTACACAAGAGTGTGTATTTTTAAAAGTAGTTTTAGAGCACCGGAACAATCTTGTTTTTCTCTCCTCCCTAGGTTGTGTGAGGACTTCATAGGAAAAAACCCGGAGCTGTTTGGAAATCTGCTGAACTGGCTGCCATCAAAGCCACGCAGCAAGATCGACAAGCGAGTGGCCTTCTTCTCTGTTATGACGCCTGTCGTTACAGCTTGAGAAGGACTTCTTTTAGAGAGACAAGATTCTGTGTTATTACAAAACATTTTTCAATCTTTGTTGGGAATGTGTGTTTTTGTGTTTAATGATTTAAAAAAAACATGGTGCTAAAGTTCATTGTTTTAACTTAAACATTTTGTATGTTTTTGGCCATTTTTTTAAACTGCCACTTTAGAATATGTAAACTTTTACTCTATAGTGATTTGATGTGCAATCTTTTTTTGAATAAAGGTATTGATATTATATATTACTGTGGTGTTATCATTCCCTAAATGAATATGACATGCTGTATAACAAAAGCGTAAAGCCAAATTATCGTCATCTTAGTCTTTAAAAATAAACTTAACACACAGTTTAATATTCCACTTTTTATCAAATGACCTTACAAAGAGATTTTTTTTAAAAATATGCGTGTAAAATATTGTAGCCAAAGGCAGGTTTATATTATTCCTTCTGCTTTCCTTTCTAACATCCTCTTATGGGTTTCTATTACAGAGAGAACACCATTTCACTTCAACTTTTAGTATCATTGTTGTTTCCTAAAATGAAATTTGGCCTAATCTCATTTTTTAAGAACTGTTGTCGTAACTTAGATTTGAGTATATTTCTGACAAAAAAGGCAAAGCATGAACAGTCTGGGAATATATTAAAAATGGATTATTTTTTTTCATTTGCAAAAGGTGATTTTTTTTTTTTTTTTTGGGAAGAAGCCAGATTGTTGTTGGTGACCGTAGATTTACAGGGCAGTTCATGCTGGAGGTGGACTTCCTCGTGTCTGTTTTGTTTCACACAGGCCGGATGTAGTTAGCGGGCAGCATGCCCCGCTGCCCTGTGCGCTGGTTGCATCCGAACATCCAGCCCTCGTCTATTGGCTCCACGTCTAAGATCAAATCGCCCTCCTGGAGAGAAACTTCATCTGCTTCTGCAGCCATGTAGCTGTACATGGCCTGGTAACGTTTCTGTGGAGTTAAATCAAACACACCAAAGGAAATGAATAAACAGAGGCGCTCACATACAGATGCACTGGCATATAACATAAAGATAGTATAAAAAGTCCAAACAGATTCATTTGCATTTAATTTCCCTACTGAGTAAGACATACACACATGCAAATATAAACAAAAATGTCATGCAGCAGCTACACAGGTAGTTGGCAGACCCTCAAACCACATAAATATATACATTCACACAGATGTACACATCTTTGGCTTGATTAGTTCTAGTTACAACAAATCTTAGTGCTACAGCAATGAATATAGAACATGTGCTTCCAACTGTGTGGCAACAGCTTTTTGTGTTTACCAGCACAGAGCCCTGACCTCAACCCCATCCAACACCTTTGGGATGATTTAAAATGCCGAAGGTCTCTCAGCCAGACCTCACTTACATAATCTTGTGGAAAGTCATCCCAGAAAAAACAGTTAATATAAGCAGATTAGAGTGTAATGTTCAGTTGTCCACATCATTTTGGCCATATAGTGTATTTTATGTATTAGCCTTACCACTCCACTAGGTGGTGCTACAGCAGCAGGACGCAGTTGTCCGACCGGCTGACTGAATCTCTCAGGGTTGGGTTGCTCTTCATAGTCTATACCCACACACACAGACACACAAAGTTAATATACATATATAGACATGGTTATTTAGACAAGTCTGTCTCAAAATGTCTCATTATGTGCCTTACCTTGTCTATTTTCAGGAGGAGGTGCGTCACTTCGAATCCTGCTCTTCTCAAATTCTTCATGATACTTTATCTGCACACACAGGCAGCAAAACACACGCATGTTAAAACCACATTAGGATGCTACACTCAGTTTATACAGTATGTATCATGTGTGATACACACTGTGAGATGTAACTCACAATCTTTAGGAGGGCTGAGGGAGGATGGAGAGGTTTATCTCTGCCGCAAAGGCAACAGTTTTTTATTACAGAATAAAAATCAAACCGCCAAACAGTCAAAGACTTCAAGCAAAGACCTGTCTGTTTTAAGTTTTCAGGTTTGGTGTGTTTTATTTCCTCATCTTACAACAACACTAAGATGAAATGTACCAGTAAAAATGGACATACATGTCAGCTATGCTGTTTGGATTGTACAGCCCTCTGTTTTTTTCACTTTATAAATAAGGCTGGAAGAGGAAACTGGATGTTGAATAAGGAAAAGAAAGATCAACCCCCTGTGACCTCAACAGCCCTCAAGAGGAGCAAAAAGAGGGAGGACATGATGGGAAAAAGACTGGAGGAGAGTGAGGGACTAAAAAAACGCAAAACAACAAAATGAAAGAATGAAAGCAGCCAGTGGAAAAAGAAGTTACTAGGTTTTTGCCCTTTTGACATGCAGCTTATCACCCGTCATTCCTTTCTGTAACTAGTGCTCTCATAAGAGAAAAAAAGAGAAAGTTTGTGTGTGTGTGTGAGTTTCAGTGTTTTATGCTTGTGTCTGTGGGTGTGTGAGTTTCAGTGTTTTATGCATGTGTGTGTGCGGGGGGGTGTGTGTGTGCAGCAGAGGGCGGACGTTCACTTTGTGTCCACAGCTGAGAGACTTTGACCATATAGGGCAGCACCTCAGTGGATGCAGAGAAATGTCTGAAATGTGCCTGTGTGTCTCTGCAGGATCGCAGTCTGACATCCTTCACTGCTGTGTGGAGCAGTTTCTTCCCTCTGCTTTGAACCAGTTCACTGCCATCCTCCTCTGAAATGGCTTATTGGACCGTGATGCTTTCCTGTTGCGTTTTAAGGAAATGGCTCGATTTACTGCTTACATCTGGCAATGTTGTGCTTGTATTTTTATCCTGCATGGAAACAAACACTGTGCGCTCCATCATTTTTTGGAACAGTTAAAGTGTAATAACAGTGAGATATCTACCAGATGTTTAACAGTTAGATTAAGGATTAGTTTCTTCTCTGAGCAGAAGTCAAAAAAGATTTTAAACTACAATGAAGTTATGCTATGATATGTGAAATTAAGTTAATAAAATTTTGTTTGTAGTGCAGTGTGTCATTTCATACACAATATCCCAAGTATAGCAGATGATCCACAGAACATGCTGTCAACAGTTTTCTGTTGTATTCTGTAGATTAAATAACCTGGTTTCACACCTCTGAATCAGTGTCTACATTTCACCTACATATAGAGCTTATTTAAGTTTACAGTCTTTTAACGACTCTTAAATTGGCATATTTCTTAATATGTTAACTAGCAACCGCTACCACAGTGGTGGTTCTCAGTGGGTTGAATATGATGTCAGTGGGATGGATAGGACACTTGTTAGTGGTTGGTTAGGCTAAAATAACAGAAACGTCCAAACAGAAAGCAGCTAACATGAAAACAATGCCAATTGCTTGGCAAAATCCCCAAATTTGGGCACTGGAAAATCTCAGCAAAATCTCAAAACGTGGGCATGTAAAACCCCAAATTCTCAGCATGAAATAATGTTTCTCAGGGCGACTGCACTTACGTTACTGATTTGGTCTTGTGTCTTCTTCACTCTCTGCATCTCTGGAGTGTCGACCACCACGCTGAAACCTTTCCCTTTGTTCTTTTCAAAGTCCTCCTTGTAAAGAGCCTGAAATTTACAGTTAAATAAAATGTCAAAAACCATCTTATTTTAAAGGAATAGTTTGATATTTTGGGCTCCCTTGCTGAGAGTTAGAAAAGAAGATTAATAATTCTCTCATGTTTGTATGAAGCTACAACCAGCAGCTTAGCTTAGCATAAAATCTGGAAAACAGGAGTAAGCAGCTAGCCAGGCTCTGTCCAAATGTAATAAAATCTGCCCAAGGGAACTTCTAAAACTCACAAATTAACACAATCTTGTTTCTCTAACTCAATCTTGTTTGTTTAATCCAAAAACTTCCAGCCGAGGCTCCAGGAAGCCAGTGGGCCCAGCCAAGAAATAGTCCGACACATGACCTGGGTAACTTGTAAGTTCTACACTTCTGTTTTTGTATGGATTAAATAAATGAGTCTTTATGTTAAGCTAAGCTAACTGGCTGCTGGTTCGGTTCCAGCATAATGGACAGATATGAGAGTGGTACCAATCTTCTCATCTAACTCTCAGCAAGAAATAAGTATGTTTCCCATAATGTCGAACAATTCCTTTAAGATTTACTTCAAGACAAGTATGATAAATGAAACAACTGGAGTGAAACAGTTCAGTAGATTTGTTATATTTTGAATTCATGCACAGTTTTATCATTCACTACAGCTGAAAACATGGAGCTACAAGCTGCGTATATGGTGTACTGGTACCAGTTGAATGACATCTTCTGTAAAAAGAAGTCTTGTCCTGTATGTTATTCCCATTGTGACAGTGGTCTCCATTTTTGCTTGTGACCCCTCAATTTCCGGTTGATGCAACTTGCTGGTTACAAGGTACATGTCTATGAACAGCCATTTTCTGTTTCATTTTAATATTTTTTTAGAGCCCTGCAGTGGTAAAAACATGCAGTATTTTATAAGAGCAAACACAATTTGGAGGCAAAAATTTCTGTTACTTATTTGTGAGTCTTGTTTTGCAGGTTGGAAACAACTGCACTGACAGGCTGCTGTGATTTTTTTAGTCTTGAGTCAGTCTGCAACACAAGTTCAACATAACCTGAATGCAGCATTGGATCAAAACCACTTAGGACCGATTTAACAAGAACATTTACATGTTAAGGGAGAGATTTCTTTTATAAAAGTGCATGCAGACATGCAGACACAGACACAGTTAGAAGTTAGAAAGAAGTCACATCATAAAACTCTCTAGAAATGAAGGAAAAGGTGACTCGACGAGCTGTTATGACTGTAGAGACGAAACGAAGAACTGAAGATTTAGTGTTATTAGATTATTCGATGCTCTGACGTTTTCGAGGCGAACCGGACATACATGACTGATCTGGTCTTGTGTCTTCTTCACTCTCTGCATCTCCGGAGTGTCGGACACCACGCTGAAACCTTTCCCCTTGTTCTTTTCAAAGTCCTCCTTATAGAGCGCCTGCAAATTTGTAATTCATCAGGATTTAAGAAAGTCTTTGAAAGACAAAAGAGTTAAAAATATCCCTGAGGTTAACTTCTTGGCACAAAGAGGGTTGTTGTCTTCAAAATGACAATAAAGAGAATATAGTTAGATGGTAGTTAGATTTTATGAGGTTGCAGGCACACATTTACTAAACGTGATCCACAAATACACATAAACATAAATGTTTAACTGCCTTGTTGGTTTAGGCCCACGGGAAACACTTGCAACATTAAACAAAGCCGAAATGTTTAGTTGACAGTAAATCTGAGATCCCCACACACTGCGCTCACACACACATACACACACACTCAAGTGAGTCATGTTCTTGCTATGAAAAAAATGCTGGCTCTGAAAGAGAGCTTGACTGCCGGGACTTTTATGGTTATAAACAATGAAATGGGTTGGTTAGATGAGACGAGAGGAGAGGACAGAGAGAGAGAGTAGGAAACAGCTTTTGGTGTAAATTTGATCATGATGTTATAGCAATCATGAAGCATAACAACATAATTATGTTACATGATAGTTGAAAATGGTTTCAACCAAAAATGGAACTACTCTCACCTAGTCTTTGTGGTAACATCAGATGCTTGTTTCAGACAATTGGAGTCTAGTAAAGAGATTTAGGGTCAACTAAAGAGTATAATGAATGTAACACTGGTCCACTCACTGGAACATATTGTTAACAATTTTCCAGAGAAAGTAGTTTAAATGAAAAATGCTACTGATTTATTAAAATGTAATTTTTCAAGACCACAAACAAAATCCATTCACCTCCATTGTTCTCGGGTGGAGGCAGGAATCTCAAAAACCCAGACAAAACTATATGCAACTAAGCTAAAAAACATGTTTTTGTGGTCATTGATGAGAACCAAACTCTAAAGGATAGGAGCAGTGTTAAACTACCACAAGTCTACTTGGTTAACATGCTGGGATAAATCATTCAGCGGCTTAACAGCAGTTATAAATGATCCTTCAGCAGTTTGTTATCTTCAGATAAACCTTCACTTTCCCCAATCATTTAAAAAACCAGCCAGGCCAGAAACTAAATTCGTCATCATGCATCTGTCCTTCAGATTCCTTCTCAAATGTGCAGGAGTATTTTAAAGGTATATTTCAACATTTTGGGAAATTATTATTTTTGTTCCTTGTAAGAGTTTGATGAGTTAGACATATGACTGACTGCTATAACCTGCAAGGGAAGTGTCACAAGACAAACTTTAGTGTTTTTCAACCTGGACCTCATTTCTCCATGTTTTTGTATCTATGTGACTTTTTGGAACAAAAATTTTTTAAATTGGTCCAGTATTGAGCGAGCGCACTGCAGTCAGCAACAGCAAAACAGGGCTGCAACGCAGTCCTTGCAGCTAATTGCGCCCGTCAAAGTACATCCATGGTCGCTTTGACGAGAGCACTATACCGACTGTTAAACAACAAAGGTCAAGGACTTCTTAAAAAAGGTCTATCTCTGTAGGGACACTTAAAATAACAATCTGGGCCTTTCAGTGGCAAAAACAAGCACTTTTGTGGGTATACTTTGACGGGGCGCAATTGCCTGTAAGGCTTATTGAATAAGTAAAACTCTGTACAGTGTTTGGTAATAAACCTTGTGTGAGTCTTAATTATTTCACTTTTATCTAATTTGACAAATTATCCTAGTATTATATGCGGTTCACATGTAATCAATACACGTCAATTCAAAGTCACAAACACATGGGAGTTACAAACTTGTAGTTAGCCAACACGGATCAATGGTATTGCACTAAAAAAGGCAACAAACGGTGGTCAGGCAGCTAAACATGCCAGCAGATCAGCTCATTAGTGATAATGCTAGCTAGGCTACCCCCATCAGTCATGTGACCCGGGAGTCCAGGATCACATGACAGAGTACAACAGCAGATAAAAGATTCAGTTTTACAGTTTGTCGGCAGGTGATTTAAAGTTTGACAAAAGCAAGAGCAACATTAAAAAAAAAACAAAATGGTGATTTGAGTTTTAGGAAATGTTTCTATTTTAGACAATTTGCAGGAGAAGAAAAGCCTTTTGAGGATCAAGGCAATGTCTGAAGAAAAGTTCAAACTGTAAAGCAATCTTTAATTTTGCGTGACTTGGAGGACTTATGCCTTTGACTGTTTTAAATGGCTGGCTTGAACAGTGTGATTAGATTAGAGGGTTCAGGCAGGGAGGCTGAGTTGAGCCGGTGCCACATGAGAGATCAAATAGGAAGAGAGATTTAAGTGTTTTTTAAACTATTGTCCAATTTCTGATCTCTTAGGAGTACAGTTACACTTTATAAAGCTCAGATTTGGTTTGAGTTTAGTCTCAAAACTCTACATCTAAGTTAAGCTAGCATGCTTTCATTTAGTATTTGGTCAAAGGGTTCATTTGATTAAATCGAAGGAATCTAATTGTCTTGAGAGGTGTGTCCGTGTCTCCTGCTGTGAGACAGATTGAGAGCTGAGTGAAGGAGACAGATAAAGAGGCAAAGATTCACCAAGCCACAATGACGCAACAAGATTAGGAGGGGTATCTTTGCCAGTGACAGAAAACAGAGAATGATCAGGATAGCAGAGACAGGTGAGTGACCGGTCTGGGGGTATCTGACCTGGCTATTGAGCATGCTCTGTTGTTTGAGACGCAGATTCTCAGGGGTGTCAGTCACAATGGTGAAGGAGGTTTTGGGGTAATGCCTGAAAGAAAAGAAAAGAATAACAGAAATCACTTGTAACCAGATCATTGTCGGAGGATAACTTTACTCCTAGGTTCATATGTTTTAAATGCTGTGTCCTATATTATTCTAGGTGACAGAAATTTAGGATACTCATCATCTAATTTCTATTTTAATGCTAAAAATGATCGCTAAACAAAATTCTGTCGAAAGTTTTACATTGATTTCATTTAGATTGATATCTGATATTTTCACATTCTCATATATAACATGTAAAATCAACAAGTTTTTAATTATTCAGTTGCATTTTATGCCCCACTCTCAAATGAAGACACAAAGTGTCCCTAAAATTTTATTTTAAAATGTGTTTAATTGTATTTACAAAAACTACTGAGGATTACAAAGTATGGTTTTCTGCAGAACTCCTGAAGGCAGCAAAATCTGTAATAACTAAATAATATATTACAGAATATTAGCCAATTTGTTACTATTGAAGAAATAATATCTAGAGACACAAAAGGTTTATATATATATTATATACATATATGAAGATTTTCTGGCTATTTTGGACAATGGATAGTAATTTTAGTATATGTTTTTATACTTTTAAATCTTCATGTAACAATCGAACAATTAAATTATTTGTATTTTTCCCACATGTAATTACTGTCACTAGTATCCTTGTCCATTGGATGATCTGCATGAGTGATGTAGAATTCTAGGAATTATTTTGGAAATGCATGTTTTGTTTTTGTGTCGAGGATGAAATATGATTTATCCAATAATAACTGAGAGTAAAAGACAGAAGAGGTAGCCCTGCTGTGTGGTCATGAAATGCACAAATGTGCAAATAGCCAGGGCTGAAGTATTTTCTAGAATGGGACAAACTTTCATCTCAGGTTACACTGACGATTTGTTTGGGATCGCATGATTCTATCTATCAGTTCACACTTCCATTTTCCATAACCACCACACACACTGCAGCTTCCACTGCCCATCTGTGTGTCTCAATTGCTACAAAAATAAACGTCTGCTCGTGTCTTGATGGGTTTTATTAGTGATGAAATGAACAAAACCTCTACAAAATGAAAACTTATGCTGCTTCTGGCAGTTATAAGATTACAATAACTTATACCTTACCAGGAAAAAGGACAATTTAAAGATGTAATGTAAACATATAATACTGCACACTGTAACTGTGTGGTCACAAGATAATTCATAAGTGCTTCCACACAGAATATAGATGTTGTCCTGTTACTTTACGGGCTGTTCATTTTAACCATCAGGATGATCCATGTGGTGTAAACACTCACATACTGCAGTAAGGTTTCTTCTCAAAGCCTTTGTAGGTCGTCATGCTAAGGGCCATCTTGCATACCTCGCAGCTGAAACAACCTTTGTGCCAATACTAGGGAGAGGAAGAGAGCAAAAAGTCAGAAATAACGTGTAAAATGTTCAATTCTATCTACTGAAAGAAAAATTTCCTGGTGGCCTGCGTTAATTTGTGCCAACTATTTATTTAGTCTTGCTGATTTAACTTGACATCAGTTAAAAAAATAAAAAGGACTTCAATGTAACTTGAGTGGGAAAATTCCTTTACTGCTCTACATGAGAGCACAGCTGTTTCTCTGCACTGAGCAAGTGCCAACAAGAGATGGTTACAGTGAAAAATTACTATATGAGAATTTAGTGCATGTGTACTGTCATCACCTGAATAAATTAAGGTTTAAGGTATGGTTTGAAGTGTTCCCAACTCCCTCAGTAACCTGTTTACATGATTTATTTGATTGGGTTAATGTCAAAAAGATGTGTGGAGACTTCTTCCCCAATTTGAGATTGTCTTAATGCCAATTTGATACTTTAAAATTGTTTTGCTGTTTACCCAAAAACATGTTCAGTACTTTCTCCTCTCTGTTATCTGTGCATCTGACTGTGCATGGAAAAGAACACTTTCTCACTTGGCCTTTCTCTGTGACCTTTGTGGATTGTATGCACCATCTGAAAAGAAAGTCAAAACACTGGCAAAACAATCCAGCTCGCCATGGTTGATCACATTATTTAGCTTTGACTGTGTCATTAAATTGGTTAAATTAACCTAGGCCGTTGCAGTAATCAGAGATCTGTTGTTTATCTGGTTATACGCACATTATCAGACAACATCTCACCAAGTGGACACCAACACACAAACACACAGAGTGCTCTGCCCTTTTTTTACCATTTAGAGGTTTGTAGCCAGTATTTTTCTAACAGATGTGGCTTTTCTCATCATCACTCCCTTAGTGTGTCTATAGTATATGTGTATATGTACTGTATGTTGTTGTGCATGTGTGCACACAAATGAAGGATAAAGTCATTCAGGTAATGAGCCAGAAATTTCATATAGTGGTAAAGCATCACAGAGAGGATATGTTGGCATTAAGTGCATAAATGTATTATTTTTAGTTAAAAGTGGATATTGCAAGTTAACAGCTAGTCTTACAAAACAGTTGGTGAAAGTGTGAAAGTAAACAGACCATCGCCTCTCAGACCATCTTTGTAGCCAACTGAAAGCATTTTACAACCTTAAAGCAATGAATTTTTATTTTTCCTAAAGAAATAGGCGTACTGCTCACTCTTTATGAGTCTGCAATGCAAGACTCAAATAGTAATCAAAAGATAATCAGGCAAAAGAAGATCATTACAGGGATGTGCTTGCTACAAATAGGCCTATATGAAACATATTATGCATACAGAAATATTATAGACTAAATCTCTACAGATATTATTGAAATTCGGGATTTTTATTTGTTTAGTGAATGGAGTTAGTATGTTAGTACTTGTATCACCTTACCTTATCAAGGCAATTTATTTTTTCAGTGGGATAAACTGGTTTATTGCATCTTCCACAGGGCGGATTCATGATGGCACAGGGATTCCTCACACCACAAAAAAAAACTCTCACTGGTCCGGTAAAAAAAAAAGTGTTCAGAAGTAAACTACAGGCTGTGTTGAGCAGCTGGGAACCACACCATCCTTCTCTTCGTCGCCTGCAGGCATTTCACTTAATATACGGTCTCGACCTCAGGGCGAGGAGGAGTCAAGCATGAGGCACCAAGCCTTCATGGTGCCTATTTACTGTCGGATAACGGAAGTTTTACTTGCTCTGAGTGGGTAATGACGTACCAGACAGTTAAATACCTAAATTTCAAAGGTATATATTTTATCTATCTTTATTTATCTATCCATATTTTCACATCTTAAGATAAAGCGTGTAAAATCACAGTCTATGGTAAAATCACAAAATCAACAAGTTACAAGTGAGCTGTGTTCCCACTTTTAGTGTTGGAATTACGAGTTTCTGTAGAGCACCTGAAGGCAGCATCAAATCCGTAATAACCTTAAAAGGAGCAGCGAAGTACCAATACCATAATACTATAATACAGTAAAGACCATAGGTAAAGACTCATGCTATACACATATAAATGTCGGTAAAACAATAATAGTGTAGTGGGGAAACAAGAAAAAGGATAACTTACTTTCAACAAAAATCAAAGACGAAGTTAAGAATCACTTTGTGTATCCCCATATTCATGAGTTTCACTATTTTTCTCTAACTCATCTGAAATATTAACAAATATTAACCAGTTTAGAAATAATGAAGGCCACAATGTATACAAAGAGATAAAACACAATTATACGCCTTGATGACTATAGATAAAACACAGTTGGCCACAGGGGAGTCACCAGTAACGTTATCTATCTCTTTTGCACCCTCTACCGGAGAATGAAGACATTACAACTGCCTCTTTACACTGTGAATGTGGACTAAATGGGCTACGTTATGGTTTAACGGGTATTTACCGTGCTAACCATAGGTGCTAACACACACAATGTAGCGCGGTGGCACATATAAAACAGGCAGACATGCTACCTACATCAAATCAACACACTTTATTTATATATAAATAAAGATAACTCCAACGTACAGTCAGCGATGGGGGTATAGCTCAGTGGTAGAGCATTTGACTGCAGATCAAGAGGTCCCCGGTTCAAATCCGGGTGCCCCCTCTTTTTCA
>JAPMOB010047199.1:0-13788 GCA_029875015.1 Lepomis gibbosus | reverse complement strand
GGTAGATACAGTGACCTTTGACCCTTTCTGAAGTCCCTATCCCCTTGTGTTTTAATAGCAACAGTCAAACCGCTACATGTGAAAATTGCAGCCTTGCCGTTTTGTGTTTCATATCCTCTGTGTGAGGTTCATTAAAATCGTTAAAATCTAAGTTTCAGTAAGTCACACACACTGTATGTCTGTGGGGAGAAGTTACTGTTGATTGGTATCATCCTATTCATGCATCCCTTTACTTAAGCATGCATATGGAACAACAGGGCTTTCTACGATGGATAATTCTACAGGAAAAGCAGCATTAACAAACATGCAAGTAGCAACTACTCTTCCTCAAGAATACTCATAATATCCATTTGGATCCAAGGATCCAAAATCCGAAAACCATTAGCTTATTTTTAATTGGTGTACGCAGCTTTAGTGAGATCAACTGTACATAGAAAAGCGGCTAATATGGTAGCTAACGGTGTGATGTTGATCGCTCCTACGTGGTTTACTGAATGCACTCCAACAAAAGGCTAATGATTATTTTAAAAGGTGGCAACATCAATAGAAAAGATGGATAAGTGAAACACTTAAGTTGTGTCCATACAGCTACATATGAAGAGAGAAGGGAACGTTAAAATGGGAAGAGACATACCAAACAGACTTCATGTAGGACACATGCATTCACGTGGGAATGATGTTTACTGAACATGTGCATGTATGTGGTAGTGTGGTGATAAATTCAAGACCTGCACAGTATGCTAGATGACTTATATTGCTATCTTCAAATTACTTTTGGTAATTTTGACACACATGAAATTGTGGACATTTACAGCACAGATATTTTCAAAATTGTGCATACACTTCTAAACGTGCTGACAGGTCAATGTACAAGAAGTAGTTATTCAAGCTGAGAACTAATTCATGGCTTTTTTTCATAATAGTGGTCTTTTCATCTGATGTAAAAATCGTGCTCTTGTCCGGTGGCTTTTTCCTCTTAGCCGATGGCTAGTGTTTCGGGTTGTGTTGGCAGTAGGTGGCACCCTTATGGCAATATTAGGACATTTCCCTGTGCAAACAACATTTTCAGTATGTGGGAACTGCCTCATAATAACAAATAAATAAATACGATTATATTCATTGTTTGATCAAGTAAAAAGTCAAAGCTGGCTCAGATATCATTTAAGGACATTGTTGGGTTCCATAATTGAGATATATTCCAGTTCAGATGAAGAACAGGTAGAGTCTGTTATTAAATTACAAGCTTTTCTGCTGTTGGTAACATGGACACGGTTTTGCCCCGTTTACTACAAAACGTGATGAAAACCTGCTGAGATCCATGCAGTCCAGTGTAAGGCTGGATAAATCTACAACTATGTTGTTTAGATTTGTCCAATCAAGTTTTTCTTTTTCCAGCTCTGCCCTTCTCATGCTCAGCACTTTAAGGGTGTGAAGTCTGGCAGGTATGGGACAGAGTGTGCCAGTGGGGACCTGAGTATTACTGGTGGCTACAACAGATACAATGGCTCAGTCTGAGAGTTTTGTCGGAGCATGGAGGAGTCTATGAAGGGGTGGTTGTTTAGTGAAGAAAACCAGTAGGTGATAAAGAGGAAGAATGTGCGTGCTTCATCCCTCTCCCTCAGTGTCACAGTGCTAGCTTGTCACTGGTAGTTGTTCTGAACCTTCCTCCAAACTCTTATCTCCATCCCGAGACTTTTTCCTCCTCTTGTTACCTAGAAACAGAAGAGAACACGCTGAAGTTATTAGTGGTTAAAATACCTGCCTAAATCTGTAGTTGTATCAGATCTTGCTTCTCTTATCTTTCCATTTGCTTTATTGTGAACAAAACTTTCAGAGGATTATTTTTAAATGACCATTTCCCTTTAACTGAAACAATGTCGGCTGTACTGCCTTGAATAAAAAAATCCAATGAATCATATTGTAAAAGAGCCAACAAGGACAGTTGCATATGGACAATCTGCTCTGCAGGAAGGAGTCAGTTTCAAGAGAGACATGATACGTCACCTGTTGCTAAGATACACCCCGCACTGTTCCTATGTCAGATAGAAAAGTTTGCGCACATCTGACGGTGTGTGTGGGTGTGCTGTCGCAATGTTGTTTTGTGACAAATGGCTCACTCACTCAGTTTACGCAATAGCTTCTTTCCAATGTTCTCGTCAGAACTGGACAGGGAAAGAGAGCTGATCAAGGGAGAGGTGGACGGCTGAGACTCTGTAGGCACATCTGAAAGAAGAAGAGACGAGAGAGTTAGATAATGGGGTGCAGCAAATAGTGGTAAAATGGCATGCAGGGGACAGATATGAAAAACAGTCCCTTTCCCCCTGCAAACTTTTCTAGCTAAGACTATGTTAATTTCTGTAGCCACACATTAATGGCACCTTACATTTTCAGTCATTCTCTAAGACTATCTTAAATCAGTTGCTTTAAAGGTATCATTATTAGGCAGCTGACTGTGAGCAGAATGTGATCACAAGAAAGAAACAACAAAGAGTGTTCGCCTAAGCAATCCTAACCCTAACTCAGTAATGGTAGTCTGATGTGAAACGTGTAATCTTAATGTGATCTTAAACTTCAAAACATAGTAATGCTGAAATGCTGAAAAAAAATTAAGCAATACTTTGCAGAGGAGGGAATTACAGGTTTTCAGTTTTAACAAATCTAAGATTCCTTAACTTGTGTTCTCCAGTCAGGGTTCATGTAGCAGCACTCACCGTTCTCTCCATAAATATCTGGTCGGTCCTCATTGATGTAAGGAATCTCTTCCATGCGGAGGAACACAGTATCGTTTGGACTCCTCTGCCCATCAGATTTACTGCCTGGGAAGAGAGAATTAGTTCAATCAGCACTAAAACAATTGCAAGCAGTCACATAACAGCAGCTGGTTTGTACCTCTGCCTGTAGAGGGAGGTAGAAAACTTGCTTTTTATCAGTCTGCTTTTTTAGGGTCAAGTGTAAGTTACATATGGTGACAAATTGATGGTTAAAAATGCAAGGTTTAAATTCCAACTAAAGATGGGCTACAACCAGTGAAGGAAAATCTGTGGTGTTGGGATTTAACTGAACACCTGGTGGTATACGTCTGGATGCTTGTCTTTTATTGACAACCAACAAAACCATCTGTCTGGTGATTTTTCCTAATGACAGTGGCGCAAACACACACAAACTGGGTGGCGTGTTAGCATAAGACAGATGGTATGTGGGAAATCCTTTAAGCCTTGAAACCAGTACAGATTGGCTGGTGCAACATGTGCACTGTTGTGAGTCACTATGGGTGTTTGACTTCATTGTAAATATAGTGTCGAATGGTTAAACTTGCTATTTGTTCCATGTTTTTTGCCTTCTGTGCCCCCTCTAACTACCTACAAACACAAACAGGTAAAATAACACAATATTCAATACAGCAAATCTTCTTATAGCAACATTATCATCTGTTAACTTTTCAACCTCATTTTCATTTAATTTGTCAATTTTACTTTTATTCTGTTGTTCACGGGGTTGGTATAAATGCCTCTGGGGCTTTTTACATAATGTATTGTCTTCGGACCTGCCAGTCATTTGGCCATTAACTGTCAGATTGCCCCTGACCAGTAAGAGCATCAAATAGTGACATTAATCATGTATATTATAATATATGTATATAATCATATATATTGAGCCAGTTCATCATTCAAATTGTCTGTACAGACTAACAGTGAGCGCAAAAGCAGAATCTTCAGAGTCACATGTAACTAAAAGTGAGCAGTATAGTACTGCTCTTAACAATCTTCATGCCTGACAGTTAATGGAGGAAATCTACTTTTGTTATTATTATTTAAGAGGGAATGGAGAAGAGATGGTATCACTGAGTGAGGATTATTGTGATGTGAGGAGCTGGTGATGTCAGCTACAAGAAGATTTTCCTCCCACAGGTTGACCGTGGTGAGGAGGACCTAAGAAGTCCAAATTAAACCTTTATGCTAGATTAAAGTCAAACCAAAAACATTCCAAAATGTTTTTACAGTTTTTCTTCATAATTTTTTTCTTGTGTCAAACGACCTTAGAAACAGCATTTAGACTTTGGAAAGTCAAATTCTCTGCACTGAAAATCACACAGAGGAAACCATTTCATCAGTTAACAGCTCTCCAGGGACAACATATTTGTCCAATCAATTGTTAAGGCTGTAAAATCTACTGAAATAGTTCAAATTGCCCCTCATATAATATATCATATATCAAAAACTCAAATGACTGATTGTCAACTATGTAGCAGATGAATGTCCGATGGACTAATTGATTATTGATATGAAACACAATTTGTTACAAAGCATCTACACTTACGAACAATACGGTTTCTTTCATTGAGCTGGGAGGTGTTGTGAAGGCCACCGTGGGGATGGAGATGTGCAAGGCGTGCCAGCCCCAGTCGAGTGTGTGTGTGTGTGAGGGGGAGGGCAATGCTGTGTGAGCGGGCCTCTGGGACTGGTGTCCTCCCTTTAGCACCGGGATCCACTGGGTCTGGTGTCTGAGGGGAGCTGTCCATCCTGGTGGCCGTTAGGGCGTTCTGGTAGTGGTTTCTGGTGATCTGTGCGGACAAAGTAAACAAGTATGATCATCAGCATGTGCGTGCCTTTATGACCTCCCTTTATGTAATCCCAGTGCATGTGGACATGGACTATACTTCAGAAAAGGGGAAGAGAGGTGAAGTGAGAGGGCACATTCATCATTTAGGGCTAAAATATTCATGGTTAAAATGGAGCTCAATTACACCAAGTGATTAAAGGAAAGAGAAAGTGTGTGGAGGGGAGAGCGAGAGACAGGATGTCTGTGTTCAGTCAGAAACGGGGATTAGGACATATCAAAGGCAGCAGAGTTGCATTTTGGGGAATTTTTGAAGATTAAATGGAGTGAACTGAAAGTGCAGTTGCTTGCTTATGCTCCATCATTTATTTTTTTTACTTTCACCGTGCAGGAAATTAGACATTTAATTGCGTTAATAACAACAGTGGTTCATGTTTTTTTTCATACATCTCTGTGTTGTGTGTGCAGGCATTTATATTCGTAACCTTGATGATCTGCAGGTCTGTGAGCTGCCGGACTGAGTAGTCTGGTAAGTAGACTCCTCCTCCTGTAGTAAGCTGACCCACACTGCCTCCACTCAGTAATGAATCTGATTGGTTCAGACCACTGGCCCGGGAACAATACCTCTGACCTGAACAGAACAGAAGAAGACAACATACTTTTAGTTGTGTTTCATGTATACTTCAACACTACATGCTCTTTAATTCAGTTTCTATGTTCAGACATTTCTGGCTACAGCTATGCCCTTTTCAGTGTGCTCTGTATTGTAACTAAAAGTCTGGGATGGGCAGTATTTATGATACAAGTATTTAAAATCTGTATATGAAAATAGGATTTTGTCATTTTTATTTAATAGGGTTGATGAAAATTGGTTCATATTTTCCATCAAAATACTTTAGTGATTTGTATTCTCTACGTGGCTGCTGTATTTTGGAATTTATTTTGATACACTTAAAATTGTTATTGACTTTTGATATTTTAAAAAACATTTTGATGTATTTTTGCCCGTCCATGCTAATATTAGTTTTACAGTAGTAGTAGTAATATGTGCGTTCTGAAAATTGGAAAGTATTTTAAGCTCATATTATGAGCATAAACATGTTTCCACTGAGAAATGTGTTGTTACAAAGTCAAGGGTTTGTAAAGTGTCAGTCACCACTATTGGCCACCCTGAGCTATTGTCAAAGAAGAAATGTCATATTGTAACAGTTCCTCGACAGACCCACTCCTTACACTGTTACACTGTACACTATAGCTGTGAATTTCATTCTGTATGGTACCAAACTTTTAAAGGTGTTTTATGTTTTCATATTTTACGCAGCAGCAACTGTAGATCTCCAATGAACATACTTCTAAAAGATGCTTGATGAGTAGACATACTGAAGAATGACTTTTGTCATGCAGATCCTTTCCATTCACCTGTATTCTGCATTGCTTTGAGTTGAGCACTGCCTAGCTGAGTGGCAACAAATGCTGTTCTTGTGAAGTACATTCGAGAGCAATGACTCACAGAGAGAGCAGGTTTTTAAAAAAATACGGTTAAAAAACAGCTCTTTTGAGACGTGATACTCATGCAGCTGCTTAAGAGAAAAATTCTGGATTCTGTAATGTCCTAAGAAGGGATTTTCAAATACTTAATGAAGTCTTCCAAATTGCTTTAAGCTCACCCTGAACATCACACATGCAAAACATGCACACATCCACCACAAGAAAGAGAGCGAGAGAGAGGCTTTCTGCTTGCTCTGCAGTCTTAGCTGGATTTCATATAATCCTGTGCAGGTCATGTCCTTCCACTGGGAAATTCTCTGAAATCACTTCTTTTAATTACTTACTTCCCACAGCTGCTGCGGCTGCTGCTTGTGCCGGCTGATGCCATACAGACACTGCAAAATTATTATTATTGCTGAACTCTCCCTGTCATCATCATCATCACCACCATGACCCTCATTGTGAGTGCCCTACAAGTATTGATCTATATTGCTTCATGTGTATGCTTACTTACCGGTGGGCAGGGGCGAGATGAGTGCTGGCATGCCATAATAGGAAAATGCTCCATTTTCAAAGCGGAGAGCCTCCTTTCCTATCTCTACTTCCACCCGTCCCTGCAAAGTCAACACAACCATTTACATGAATTAGGTCTGAGTTCTATGCTCATGGTGTGACAAACACACTGAATTGATTACTCATAGCTAATGGAGCCTTAAACAGAAAATATGCAGGAGGAAAAGGACTGTAATTATAACATTAACAAGCACAGAAGTGACTATTGCTTGGTTTCATAATTAAAAAAGCAAAATAACTATCTGTAATAAAAAGCAGCGGTGGCATTTGTGATTTACCTGCAGAATGAGGACAAAGTAGTCGACAGGTTTGTTTCTCTGGAAGAGGTAGTGTTGAGGAGCGTGTTTATTCTTGGGGTTGAACTTGAGTTCCTGCACAATGCTGGGATGCTTGATGAGACGCAGCAAGATCTTCTCTGACAGATGACACAACCTGAAAGGTTCCACCTCTACAAGATAGATGCATATAGGCACACATATACAAGAACACACCAAAACAAGAGTCAAGGAGAGAACGCCGTGTTCCCTGTGACATGTTTTATCCTGCAATCCACTGTGTGCACTGACAAAGTACATGAATACAGTAGATGCATACACACACACACACACACACACACACACACAGTACAATGCTACCTGTAGCCAAAAAGCGGTGTGTTGCAAGCAGCAACTGTGGCGAGATCTTCACCTTCAGCTCATTTTCTGCCAGTTTGAAGATAGAGAAATCCTGCTGTTTCCTCTCATGGTTGGATACTCGCCTTTTGTTCCGGTTGTCAGCTATAAACACACAGAGTGCAAATCATGCAAAGTGCACAGTGTACAGTGAGGTTTCACATTTTATACCAGCTCTGGTAATAACTGAGGGAAGGAAAAATATTGCTCTTGCATTGGTTAGGTTTCTATATAATTACAGTATTCTTGTTTGCACCACAAGGAATAAGCAAATACTTTGAGGTGCCACTGACCTCATTAGTTGATGCAGCTTTGTATGCTGCATACTAACAAACACTACAGACAGATTTGTAGATGTGATTTCTCTTACAACACAGGAGTAGATAGCTTGAGATTGTACAGTGCTGTGTAAACACACCTCTGATTGATAAATTGACATATCTTCTGCAGATGGAAAGAGTATTAAATATATTATATTCCATTAAATACATTGTAGCTACAGCAGGAGCAGCTGGTGCAATAAATACAAGTGCCAATTCAGGAGAGATTAGCTCCCCTGCGCTATATATACACACATAAATGCATACATGCAGACACACACGCAACAGGGTTTATGATCACCCACACAAGTTCACCCATGACACAGACTGTTTCATACACGCTGCGTGTAATTAAAGCTGTAGCACTTTACATTTTTATGTTAATTTCTTCTGGGAGCAGGCGTTTTGTGGAAGCGTATAATGAAGTTCGTTTTCCCTAATTCTGGCATGGAAATAGTCAAATTCAATGAGTGAAAAGGACAGACCAGATTAGATATGAAATGAAGGGGGATTGACATTTGAATTCCTCTCTGTGGAGAGCGTTTGCAGCCAATTAAAGATGAGCGGATTATGGCGATTATCTGTGTGACTGGGCCATTTATTCACAGTATTTAATTATGTGTCAGTAAAGAGCGGGGAACAACAGGGGAGAGAAGGTGGGATCAATAGTTTAATGAGAAAGCATGCAGGAGAGCATATGGTGGAAGAAAGGAAATTTCAATGTACTGTTAATGCAAAAATGCTACTTGTAGCATCCCTGAATATTTCTATATACTATGCTGTTCAATTTTCCAGTGCTGCAGTGGAGTACAGAGCTGAACAAACTCTGTCAGATGTTGTGACAAACTGAGAGCAAATCTATTTGGTATGGGAAGTGAAAATATAATAAAATTGATTCACAGCTAATGTAACACTGACTTTGAAAAAGCTATGAATCAGTGTGTTTATGCCTCATACGTACTATACAGGTCTGTCTCATCCACAATCTCAGACTTGATGATCTCTTCTATGACATCCTCCAGGGTGACGATGCCCATTACTTCATAGAAGGGGTCTCCCTCACCTTCGCTGTTCACCCTCTGCACGACAGCCAGGTGGGACTTACCTGCACTCATCAGAAAAGAAAAAGGACGAGTTCAAATGTTTTCAAAATGTGAGTTTATGCTGAGGTCTGCTCATTAAATGGGTTGAGAGGCAACGTCACTGGATAAAAATAGCACGAGTCAACAGCCTCCAACTGGATCTGTGCAGTCAAGATGAAAATCAGCATTAATACACCAACTGGAGCTGAGAGACCATAAACACAGGAGAGATCTATCTTAGAGTTTGAATATGAAATTATTTCAATGTCAGGATTGCCCTTGTGTGTATCTGTGTGTGTGTGTGTGTGTGTGTGTGTGTGTGTGTAAATCAGACAAGAAGAAAGTGGGCATTTGGGGATTAGTCTGGAGACACTTTGACAGTTTGGGAGAGTTGGGCCCTTACGTAAACACTGAGATTATGCAATCAGTCTGGGGATGCCTGCATCTGCTGACTAAACTGCCCATGCTGCTGCCACCTCTGCAAACACACGTACATAAACACATACACTTTACACATCCATGAGCAGACCCAGCACTCCTACTCAGTAAGTGTTTGGCTGAACAAGCCTGCCAAACACAATGACACAGCTCGCCAACAGCATCTCTGCGGCGAGTCAATAAAGTGAATGTGACAAGAAGTTAGAGTTGCGACGAAACTCGACCTCACTATAAGCACATACTAGATGTTATATATAGATTTTTTTTAAATTTTAAACCCACCAAAAACACATGTATTTAGAACATAATTTGTTATCATTTCGTCCCTGACATGTTTCTTTTTACATCAGGGCGTCAGTTTTCTGACCAAATAAGTTATCTAACCAAATTCATGATGTCACTAGAACACAGCTTTCAACAGAAGCACATAAACTGTCTCCGACCTTACTACGAAACAAAAACCGTGGCTCATATGAGATGGGTCGATTTAGGGGATCATTGCCCAGGGATAAAATGGATCAAATGCTTTAATCCACTGCAACAAGAACAAAAATCCTGATTGACTGACAGGCAACCATCTCCAAACATGAGACTCTGGCCGTGTGAGATTGGCTGAGATGGCGAGGTTGCCTGTCTGAAGCGCTCAGGTGAGTCAGAGGTGGATTTGCCATCAGCTGCTGATGTGCCCAGGCACCGCATTACATCATTCATATGTTACATAATACTCACACACACACTCTTAGCAGAATCGCACACGCAGACGCACATGCCCAGGGCGAAACTGGGTTTACTGGGTTTGGATGTCTCTTTTGCAAATTTTTCTGCTCTGCCTGTTTTCAAGGCTCCTCCACTCCATGTCTGAACTCTGTTCATTATCATGCATAATGTGTTTGCATATGATTGTGCATTATGTGTTTTTTTGCTATCTGTGTTTTCTGCAAATGTTATAGCCAGTACTATAAAAGGAAATGATGTATTGTTTATATCTCTGTGGTAATATTTTCCTCCATTTTACACAAGAATCTAAATACTCAAATATTGTACATAAATACAATTTTTAAGTACTTTTTCTAATCGGTAGTAATTTTTAGTTCTTCTCCTGTGCATTTCAGAAGGATGTAAAGGTTTCACATAGTTACTAGTTACTGTTCAGATTAAGATTTTACAAAACAGATGATCAGTTTATAAAATATGAAGCACATTGTCATGGACAAAATATGCAACAGTGTATGAAGCAGTTAAAATGAGCTCCACCTGGAACACTTACAACATTTAAGAACCATTAATCATTATGATCCAGTAACATAATAATATAACATTGACGTGGGCAACTGTGCATAACTTTGTTACTGTTTTGGTACATTTTGCTCTTTGCTTTAATTAAGAAATACTTTTACTTGTAATGGTGTGTTTTTGTAATGTGGTATTGCCACTTTTACTTTTGAAATCAGCTTCTTGCACCACGGACATGAGTATCTCACCCCAATTTTTAAAAAAAGATTTACCTCACATTTTGTGTTGCTGATTAAATTTTCATGCCGTGAAAGCTTAAGTGCATAAAGTAAAGAGCTAGCTTGCCATATATGAAAGGTAATAAATAATTTTATTTATGTATTTTCCACTGTACAGTATGTTTGTAGTCCTCCCTTACATTTCTAACATTACTAGTGACCTTTCCTGTGACCACAGTGACCTCAACCCAGCCCATCAACCATCTCAGTGAGACATCCTCACAGCTTCCAGCCAGGTTTCCTGAACAGCAGGACAGCTGGAGCCTTTAATCCATGAGAGCAAAGTAGGAAGGAGGTGAGAGAGGAAGGTAAAGGTTGGAGCTGAATTTTTCATGGTTGCTCTGCAGGTTTGGATGGCAACGACCTGCAGAGTGGAAGAAGCTTCAAAGTCGCAGCGGGCTGACAATTAGATGCACACAAATAATCTAAAGGTGAAGCCCGACCTCACCTTTTCACCCAACCTTATTTATAAATAACAGACAATATGGAAACCCGGACAAACCTGAACCCATGGATCACTTGCGTCAGATCAAAGCTATCCTTCATAATCCTGAACAAAATAAAACAGCAGACCTTCTGACCTGTAAGTGGAAATTTTTGATCCTGCCAAATTCTCCACCATGTCCATTTTCACATCTGATTGGAAAACTCAGCTCTCTTTGTCAATGAAACAGATTTACATCTAATTCCCCACAGCATAAGCCATTGTCAATGAAATCATTACATAACAGTCATCCCAGTACCTTCTCATATGTCTCAGTTTTACCCTGTGACACTGTCTGGGGAGCAGATTGACCTGTTCAGAGCACTGATTCAGAATCATATTCAGTGTTATCATCAAGACTGAATGGGGCCCCCGGGGAGAGGCTCCACACTTTTACTTGGTAGTGAAGAGATGCTATCACTGCACGCACGAGATGGAGTGCTGTAATTCTGTGAAGGCACTTATCAGCAAAGATGCTTGTCAGACAAAAGACTTGTGAATCAGAGAGTGTCAATGATATTCATCGCCTCTGAGGCCATTGCAGTGAAGGCCTCTACTTGTGCTAAATTCCTTTTTGACACAGTTCAACGTTACCTTAAAGTGTAGATCTGATAATGGATACACTTGATATGACATAAAGAGGAGAAACAAGCAGGGGGTGGCGGGGGCAGATAAAGTTCACAGTGTTGTTGTCATGGGAAAATGAGTTAAATTCTTAATATAACCCCATTCTGGTCCTCCGTAGCCTCTAACCCTTGGCTGAACCACACTCACCATGTGACACTGCATCAGATTTCACATATGGCTCTCACTTCTCTGTGGATCAAAGGGCTTTACTGGCATGCCCACTGTGAGCCAATGGACTGATGTATACATTGACTTCTGCACTGAAAATGGAGTTTTAAAGTGCACAGTCACTTCAAAGTACATTTAGCTCCTAGGTGGCAGGAGGTATTCTTGAGACTTTTCCAAAACACACATATGGTGCCTCACAAACGCAACACTGACTTCTTACCTATAAGTTACTTTCAAGTTCTTGACATGTAAAAACAAAGGACAGGAGCATTTCTGAGAGCCGACCTGTGATATGATTTAAAGTAGTGTTACCTCTCTTAAATTCCTCCAGCATCACATCCAGCTTGGTGTCACTGAACACGCAGTGCATGGGATGCTTGTAAAACTGAGTAATTGTTTTCAGAGGAGTGCAATCGTCGGGATCCACGAAGGCCAAGTCTTTGACAAACAGAATGTCCACAATGTTGGACCTCTCGTTCTCGTAGACCGGGATCCGGGTGAAACCACTCTGCATCACGTCGGACATGGTGCAGAAGTCCAGCACGGCGTCCGAGGAGAGCATGTAGCAGTCTGACAGCGGGGTCAGCACATCCTCTACGGTCTTGGTCCTCAGTTCCAGGGCTCCCTGGATAATGTTGAGCTCCTCTTTGACCAGGTCGTGGTACGGGTCTGTCACACGTAGCATAGCCACCAACTTCTCCCTGGTGTAAAAGTTGCTGATCTCTTGGTGTAGCATGATGTCCAGAATCTTGGAGACCGGATAGGCGATGGGAAAAAACACCAGCATCAGCAGGCGGGTCGCGCAGAGGGTCTTGGAGGCGATGGCCAGACTGTGTCTGGACGCCACGGAGTGAGGTAAAATTTCCCCAATAAAGAATATCCCTAAAGTGCACGAGGCAGTTGAGAGAGCAGTCATTCCTAAAATCTGGCACATCCACACCACAAAGCATGTATTTGTGAGTACGTTGCCCAGCACCACGGTGCAAAGGATGTAGTTCCCATGTTTACGCACTGACTCTATTTTGCGTGCGTATTTCTGCTCCTTCTCCGTGCCACTGTTCTGCAGGACCCGCAGCTCCACTGGGTCCAGAGCCAGCATGCTGATGTTCAGACCGCTGCAGAGCGCCGAGAGCCCCAGCAAGAGCACCGAGACACCCGCCTGGAGCCAAACATCTGCCTCCGGGGGTCTCTCCACCACCGCCAACCAGAAGTCTTTGGTGCTGAAATGCTCCCATTTCACTCCATCAAACGCGCACATGGAGTAGTATTTGATCACCTCGCCTCTACGCAGGTCTTTAGCGAGCAGCTCCACCAAAACCGAGTTCTGACTTGAGGTGGATCTGAAAGAGCCCAGCAGCTCGATGTCAGAGCTTCTGGCATTCTCCTCTTCGCATGGATTCCCTCTGGATTGGAGCCGCCTCTCCGCGTCCCCGCTGTCCCCACCTGGTTCCTCTATAAACGCGATCCACGGAGCGGCAGGAGCAGAGTCAGCTCTGCCGCTGATGTTCAGGCTGTCGGGATGCTCTGGAGCTGGAGATGCGGAGTAGTAAACCCTCAGCATGAAGCGGGTCCCCTCTGTCGCCTTCAGTATCCCATCCTGCACGGACAGTTCTCCGCTTTGGGTGTCTTCTGGCCGGACGCCGAGCAGCGCTGCTGTCGGGGTCGGCAGAGAGGAGAGGATGACGGAGAGAAAAAGGAGAGAGAACCGGCGCGGATGCAAGATGCAGCAAAGAGCATCCGCAGCATTCGCAGCCATCATGCTGAATGAACTACTGAAGGACGTGGGAGAACTGGGTCACGTGGTCTGCGGATGGGATGGATGGAGCAGCTGGGTGGCCGTGTCCATGAAGAAGATGATGAGTATGTGAG
>JAPMOB010047143.1:0-18443 GCA_029875015.1 Lepomis gibbosus | reverse complement strand
GTCTCTCTGTTTTCCCCTGCTAGCTCCCTACCTGCCTCGTTAGTCCTGATCCCTGTCACCTGTGTTGCTCCCGCTCTGCTTGTTTGCCCCTGTATAAATGTTTGGTGTTTCTGTTCATTCCCTGTTCGGTTATTGCTTTATCTATGCTCAGTTGGTTGTTGTTTATTCTGCAAGTTGCTGCATTACGTTCTGGGTTTTTGGATGTACCAGTTTCCCTGTACTGGTGAGTTTGGTTCATGCCTGTTTTGTCTTGCCCTGGATTAAATACCCTTGAACTGTATGTCAGCGCTCTGTGTTATGCATTTGGGCTCTCACCTGTTTTGCGCACCCAGCGATCTGACAGTTAGATACGATCTTGCACCGTCTTGCTAAACCTGTACTTTGACTCCTTACACCTGGCCCAGTCTCCACTCCACTTAGTGACTGTTCAGCTTAGTTTGCCACGTACATTAAAATATGACACATTACACTCAGCTGGTGGCTGAGACAGACCGGCCCTCCTCTCTCTCCTCTCACCAGCAGCAGCAAAGGGATGAGGACAGGAGGGGCTGAGCTGTTCATTCTTTCTAAACCTCACTCAGTATGTTGTCAGGAATATGATTTATTTTACTTACATTTTAGATTTGTTTCCAGTGAGATATTAGTGACTTTGCTGTTGTAAATTCTGTTGCTGCTCAAGAAACAACATTTAGTTAATAAAAGTCACATTATTTTTTTAAATAATATATGCAATTATTTAATAATAAGACTGATAAAAGCATTGATAAAAACTGAACCAATAAGGATTACCAATACAAGTGTGTGTGTGTGTGTGTGAATAAAATCTTAATGATCCCAACTCGTGAGAAAAATCTGTGTCCTGGTTTTAAAATACGGCCCAATTGAATCTACAGTAATCATAGTAATGGATCTTCCTTGCGACGAAATGTACATTAAACTGAATGCAGCATTGTAGACAGTATTTTGTAATCCATGTTTCCACTGCACGGACAGCCTTTGGATATTGCTGGAAATTGTTCTGAGTCGCCCTCCTTAAAGGGTAAATCATTATCAAAACAATTTAAAATTGCTTTGCATTTAAAAAGCACTTTTCATACAGTAAAAGAGGTAACAGTAGTCTACTGGTCCGACCAGGCTGGACATGCAGTCTGACAAAATATGTATCCCCCTCCATAATGCACACTTGATGGCCTACCATCAAGTTTTTAATTTTGTGTATACTTCACATCAGGACTAATAACAGGGTGACTATTCTATTTTCTTTGCAAAAGTTAAAGTGGGATACATATTATTTCAGACTGTATTTTCAACCTGTCACAAAATGTATCCCCCCTTTTATAATGCAATGATGATGGCCTACTATTAAGACTTTTGTTTTGGGTATATTCACATCATGACTAATAACAGGGGTGAATATGGAGACGTTTGTTGTTTCCTAGTAAAAGTAACAGTGGGATACAAAATAGAAACTGGGATCCAGAGAATGTCTAGTAAACTAGAGTTTAGACTGTTCATTAAGCCTTACAAAGAAGTGTTGCATCAAAGAATGTACTGTAACTTGAGCTAAAGTTAACAGGATTTTTTTTTTTTTTTGGTATAATGTCAGTTATCACTAAGTTACTGAAAAGATCCTGAACAGAACTGAGCAGGTTAAATACAGGGGCAAACAAGCAGGGAGGGAGTGAACAGGTGCAAGACACAAGGGTTAATCAGACCAAACAAGAAATAAAGACAGATCAAACTGAATATTAAAAAACGCAGGACAGAGCACGGGCACATTCATTAGAAGCAGAGAAAACCAAAATGGGACCATAGAGGCAAAGAGTAAAAACACAGACACTGTAGAATTGCAAAACACTGTGTGGGCATAGTGCATGGACGCTGCTTTACAGTGTAAAGAAGAATACTACACTAGTAATTTGTTGTACTACTACTAATGATATTAGCAGCAAACACAGCTGCCTAAAATCAGACGTTTTAGTAAATACCCTTTTTAGCTTTCTAGTGAGAGTTGAAAGGAAAGATCGACACTGAACCAAGCCGAAAATGACAAGTTGTGGAGTTATGGGACGTTATGTGCTGGACCATGTCTTGGCCAGGTGTTGTGACTTCCTGAAGTTCTGCAGGGTTGCAAGGAACCATCACACTGACGACAAGAACTTGAAGGCTACGTCCACGCTGCAGGCCTAAATACTCAGTTTGGGGTTTTTTTTCCCCCAAGATTCAGTTTTTTTTGTTTGACAATTCACATTGTTGTTTAAATGTGGCCCATATCAGACTCCAGTGTGGCCTGAGAGTGACGCGCATGCACAGAAAAATAAAACATCACACAAAGCAAGCTTTTTCGTTCATCGCAGCTCCGTCTGGTGGGGAAACAGCCGCTCTAGAGTGACCTAATAGTCACATCAATTCCGAGTGTCCAGACTGAGGTCACATTCGGGAAGGGTGGGTTACCCGTCAATCGGAAGGTCAGCGGTTCAATCCCTGGCTCATCTATGTTGGGCAAGATACTGAACCAGTACATTCATACACTGTTCCCCCAGTGTGTGAATGTTAGTTTCTGTTTTAGCACTTAGACTCAGTGTGTGAATGATAACTGCGATGTAGTGTAAAAGTGCTTTGATTTGGTCAATATACAAATATGGAGCATTTAAAAACATCTTGAACTGTATCGGATTTGGACCACATATGATAGTGGCCCAAATCCAAACTGGAAGAAATCAGATTCCATGTGACTTGGCCTCTTTACACTGTCTTAAAATGATCAGATCTGATTCACATATGAGCAAAGTGATTGTGCCCGGCCAAGAAGTAGTGAAAAGAATCTGACTGGTGCAGTATCAGACTGTACACTGACTCTGGAATGGATTAGTATATGAAGTCGGCCCATTTCACACAGCACATACTGTTTGCATCCAGAGTGAAACTGACTTCACTCTGGGGGTATTTGGCTGTTGAAGAGTCCACTGAATGTAATGGAAAAAATGTCTCCCACACATCTGAAAGTCATCAGCTGCGATGACATCAACTGAACAAACAGGCGTGATGACATCATACTGTGCAAGAGACCGGGGGGGGCAGACTAGAGGAGAAGCCTAAAAGAAGATATTGACAGTTAGCTCATTAAGTTATTTGAACCACTTCAAATCTGAAACATCCAAACAAAGTTATTTTAATCTGCACACGTGCCCAACATAAATGATAGGAACACATTATGGCTGTATGAAATGACGGAACAAGGAAAAACATCACATAAAGTTGCAGTAAAGGAGAGGCTGTCTATCTTCATACAAACACGGGGCTAATGTGTGTATTAAGAGTCATTTGTGACTGTACATACTTGCTATTAATTTTTTGAGAGGTATGAGGTCTCTTTCCACTGTTTTGCAGACGATATTCAAATTTATCTGAATGTAAAAACTGAACCACCTCTTGAATGTATGAAAGGCATCAAAACGTGGATGAACCTAAACTCCCTCAACCTAAACGGAGACAAGACAGAGGTCATAGTGTTTGGACATACTGAACAGCTTGATGTGGATTCTCTCGGCCCTTTAACTTCAAGTAACCACTCAACTGTTGAGTGGTTACTTGGGTCTCTGTGTTGTGGTGGATAGTGCGTTTAAATTTGATAAACAGATATCCACCACCGTTAGATCCTGATTTTTCCAGTTGAGAACTATAGCCTTTATAACTTCCTAACTTCATAACTGACTATTGCAACACCTTATATGTGGGCATAGACAAGTCATCTATTCAGCGCCTGCACAAAATGCTGCTGCCCGCCTCCTGACAGAAAAGAAGAGGGACCACACATCTGTGTTGCGCTCCCTCCACTGGCTTCCTGTTCATTACAGGATTGATTTTAAAATCTGACTTAACTTTTAAATGGCCTAATGAATTGGCTCCACTGTACTTAACAGAGCTTCTTCATGTTCATACTGCAGACACTCGAGTGCTGAGATCCGCCAATCTCCTCCTCCTGGATGTGGCCAGAAGCAAACTTAAAACCAGAGGCGATCGAGCCTTAATTGTAGCTCCCCCTAACCTGTGGAACAACCTGCCAGTCCACATCAGAACTGCTTCAACTCTCGAACGTTTTAAATCACTGTTAAAAACACATCTCTTCTTCTTTGGCATTTTCTTCGAGTTAAGTCTGTTGTTATTCCTGGCAACTTTAATATCACTATATATTGTATATGGTATATTATGTTTTATTGCTGTACTTTTACTGTGTAAGTAGTGTCTTGTTTTATTTTAACCTGTGAGGCACCTTGGTCATCCTTGGTTGTTTTAAGTGTGCTATATAAATAAAATTGATATTGAAGTCAAGTTGCGTGCTGTGACAGAACTGATGCATTCATCCTCTTACTTTTAAGGATTAACCAGTTCCTCACATGTGCAGTTTACTGACTCTCCATCTTAAAATATGACGCTGGCAATATTCTAATTCTTAATGCCAACAAATCCAGAATGTGCAGGCTCAAATAGTGAATGCAACTACTAACACAACCTGACCTCTGTCTCTTCCTCTTCCTCCTGGCGGCTGTGGCTCAGGAGGTAGAGCGGGTTCCGTTAATCGGAAGGTCGGCCGTTCAATCCCAGACTCCCCCCAGGCTGCATGTCGAAGTGTCCTTGGGCAAGACACTGAACCCCGAATTGCCTCTGGTGGCTGTTTGAGCACTTAGGCTCAATGTGATAGAAAGGTGAATGCAGATGTAGTGTAAAAGCGCTTTGAGTGGTGGAAAAGACCACTGTTGTCCAGAAACTATTAAAACATCAGTGAGCCTCACTGCTGCACTGGGTCACATGTTCTTCAGCAGCACCATGAACACACACTGTAGTTGTGTGACTCAGTCCATACCGGTCAACCCTCCAGTTTTTCCTTGGATTCCATATTTGACTGTTTTCTCTAACTTTTCTCACATTTAAATATTTCCCCATAAATCTCCTATATTTTAAACATTTCTAAACATAAAAATAAAAGTATTTGCTACATTCCGCTCTGGTAAAGCAGGCGGCTATATCTAGAACATTAGCTGTACAGGTCTAGTGACAAGAAGCCATTGACTCAAATGGCACCCGGCAATAAAACAAGAAGCAGCGTTGGCAAAGAAGGGATAATGCAAGGATGTTCACAGCATTCACATACTTCCTAAATGTAATGAACTGACCAAATCATTATTGAACTGATATTTTAAAGCAAGTGACTGCCCAGTGGTGATTTTAGTATTCAATGTGTGTACCCTTGTCTAAATGTAAGCAGTATGTGGACAGTGATAGGGGTGGTGAGACCGAGAATGCCTAAATCCTACATACACTGTTCCGTAGAGCACCAAATTTGGATTCATGGAAAATAGTCCCCAGTAACGCGCCAGTTTGAATAACTTTTGCTAAAAACTGCAGTTAGCAGCTGCAAATTACTGAGCTTATTTAGACAAGAGCAGGTGGAAACCTTGTATATGGCTGGACCGTGTTTGGTGCATGTGCTAAATTTTGGCCAGATTGTTACACGGATAGTCAGTGCTCGTGTCTATAATGTGAATTCCCGGATATGTAATTAATCTGTAATTTTCTGTAGTGGCCCCGGTAATATTTGTTCTTAAAATGCACTGAAGTAGCATATCACATGACACAGTTAAGTTTGAATCAAAAAGTGTTGCAGCTGCAAGACCAAAACTTTCCACTCGTATCTTAAGAGGCTTGATTTGAAGGAGAAATTCTAATGAAGCAAAGGACTCTCAGCAAATATAATTAATAGAGTTGATTAATCAGTCACTAGATTATACAGTTTACACATGGTGAAAGGTTCATACACCTTGACAGTGTGTAAAGTATTTTTCTGTCTTTAAGTGGAGTGTTTAAAAGAATAATGATGTAATTGGTGTGTAACAATATATTCATACATAGTAGGATGATTAATAATGATGTAGGCTGATGACCGAGATGAAAGATGATGTAGTTGGGTTGTTAGGAATGGGGTGGAGATTTCCCAGAACATTACGTTAGGTGAAAATCCCTTCAAAATGTTTATTTTAGGTCGTATCATTTCATTTGACTGTTTCAGTTTCCCGTACTGTGGTTAGGGTTAAAAGTAGTGGGGGAAGAGTGGCGAGGAGGAGGAGGGGGTAAGATGAGATGTGAAGGTTGCAGTGTCTGTCTCTGTTTGTTTTTCTGTGTGTCTGTGTGTGTGTGCACTTGTGCACACTACTCTATGCATGTATGCAACATTTAGACTGAGTTTAGTTCCTTTTTCCTCTGCTTCTGATTAGTTCTTGCTGTTGAAAATGTTCAAACTTTGCTATGATTTTCTGGGTCCTTTAATTGATGGTGTACTGATACGGTGCGGCCTACTCGATGAAAGTCTATTTTGTTTTCAATGTCTGGTGGAAGAGTTTTTGTGAAACTGTCTCAGGGTTGTCAGCTGCAGTTTCAGGAATAAAGAAGATTATTCTGCATTTCTTTCATGTTTCTATTTTTAATCTGTTTGGTTAGAGTTTTAACAGATGAGTGGCCACAGCTGGTTAGTGTGGCAATAAATTTCCAATTGCAATTATTTATTTTGATGAGCCCAGCAATGTTACACAAATGGCTCCTAAAAGAAAATTTAGGACAGGCACTAAAAGAACATGTGACGCTCAAAACACTTTATTTACCATTTTATAGCCACAACAGTAGCGACAGAGTAGGCTACAGCAAACCCCATTATATAAGCACAAGTTTAACTAAGTTGTTTGTAAGTGGACAGTGAGCAGTGTCCCGAAACATGCAACACAATCTCATTTGGTCCCAAATGACAGGCACAAAGAGAGGGCTGGTAAGGAGACAGACAGGGCGGTTAGAACTTTCTGTTCCTTCAGTAATGAGCAGTGAGTGTGATTTGGTGTAGAGTGTTTTGGGGCCTCATACAAAATCTTATTTAAGGCCATCAAAATCCCCTGGACTAACAATCCAATCCATTTTATTTTATTTAGCACATTTAAAAAAAACAGGTTTACAAAGTGCTGGACAAGAAATAAAACATAAACACACACATAAAACACAGGGAACACATAAAACAACATAAGACCACACAGTTTTCATGCTGGGTTAAAAGTCAGGAAATACAAGTGAGATTTAAGACGGGATTTAACACATTCGAGGATCGGGGCCAATTTGACCTGTGGAGGCAGCTCATTCCACAGTTTAGGGGCTGCTGCTGAAAAAGCGCTGGATTTCTTGATTATAAGAAATACATGAAATAACACCAGCCTTTTACTGAAATTAATGAAACGACTGCCAAAGGGGTATGCAATAATGTTTCTACAGAAGCACAGAATTCTGCAGCCCATAATAGATTTTATAACATTTTTTGCAGTATTCTGGGTATATTTATATACAGTATATGTGTTTATAGTACTGATCCAATAACAACAACAACCACTGGTAGAAGAAGTACTCAGATCCTTTCCTTAAGTAAATACTACAACGTAAAAACGCTCTGTTACAAGTAAAGGTCAAAATTTTACTTAAGTAAAACTTTAAGTCTCCAAAGCTTGCCCTACAGAAAATTCTCTGTATCCTCTGTAGCTGATAGATTAATAAATGTACTGCTGTAGCTGCTGGAGGTGGAGTTAGTTTTAACTATTGTATCTACAGGTGAGTGTTAGTGGTTCTGAACTGCCTCCTCCAAAGGGTCATAAGACAAATCTGAGGGCCTGTGAAATGATTTGTGGGAGAGGAAAGAAGGAAAAAAGGACGTTCACCTTCTAGTCTTTCAAGTCTTTGATTTTTGTGAAATATGAGATCATCTTTGAGCCTCAAACAGTGAAATGAAGCCATCTGAGCAGTTTAGAAGGGAAATGTTTCATTAGTGGAAATGTTGACAACACATGGACATCTGAAACGTGACAAGAGGCCTCGATTAGACACTGGAGTACATACACACACAAAATGAAAATACTCAAGGAAAGGACATTCCACAGTCCACAAAGAATCCTCTAATCACTAATGTAGTGCTGGCTCCCTCTAGTGCTCAACAATGCAGTTTGACACATGTTCTTCAGACATGTGGAATATCAGTTAAATGTACCAGTACTAAAAAAGCTTGTTGAAGAAGCTCTGCAGACGTTGATAATCCAGTGAAGACTCTCTGAGGAACGTGGCAGCATTTAATGAAGCAGAGATTTTCCTGCAGTGAATTAATGATTCAAAGAAGACATCAATCAGGACATGATTTCATTTGGAATAATAGAAAATATTACATAATATAGCATTGTCAATAAAAAATATTCACCCCCTGTGAAAGTTTTTTTTTGGAAAGAAGACCCTGACATGGAGTCATAGAGGTTTAGGTGTGAGTTTCAGCGACATGTATTTGTGCCTGCTGTTCCCCTCCCTGCCGTACGGAGGAGGAGGATTTGCCGTATAAAGGAACCTGTGTGGAGGCCGCGCGTCCTCCCTTTCCCCTAAATCCCCAGCCAGACGGGGGTTTCGGGAAACCTCATGGTGTGGTGCACCCTGATGTAGTTTTATCCATGTGCTGGAAGATAAAAGTGTAACTTTGGAAAACAGTAGGGGAGAGCTGCCAACAGGTTTCAGATTGTTGGGCAACACACATTGATTTCTGTAGTATAAATACACAACTGTCTGTAGAATAATGGAATGGCCGTTTACATTTACATTTATTCAATTGGCAGACGCCTTTATCCAAAGCGACTTACATTTGCGAAACAAGCATCAACAGAGCATCAAATACAACACGAGATCTACAAGTGACAATACATACAAGTAAGAGCAGCAATAAATACTAGTAAGAGCTAATAGCATGTATGGTATCAATGAGGTAAATAACTAGGGAAATAAGTAGGAGGTAATAAAAAGTGCAATCAATACAAGAGAATTGTAGGGGATAGAAGAGCACAGGAAGTGCATGTTAGAGGTTAAGAGTTAGAGGTCTTGCAGTTTTCAAGAGCTTCTTGAAGTTAGAGACGGACGCCCCTGCTCTAATGCCGTGTGGTTGCTCGTTCCACCAACTTTCAGTAAGTCTATTGTGGCAAACACTCGCCATGTAGGTTCTTTTTTTCACTACAGTTTATGCTTGCTTGTTTATTATATGTTCTGCTATGTGTTGTTTTGTTTGTTGTTTGATTTTTGATGAGTTATAATGTCATATATCATTTTTAATTTGTTGAAATAAGGGAGGAGTCTGAAGCAACTCCATCTAGAGGTTACGGAAAGCATGAATCACATGGGACAGATAGAAAAAACATTTCCAAGTCAGAGAACATCCCTCAGTCTAGTTCAATCGAGAATTTGTGGCTGGAGTTGAAAAGGCCTGTTCCCCCACAATCCTGATCTTCTTTCATATATGAAATGTTGAACTCATAAATAATGAAGTGCGCTTTAAGACACTGAGGGATTGTGGTGCTATAGTGGAGCTGCTGGTCTGGTGTGACCGGTAGCTCATGGTGGCTCATGCAAACTTTTGATGCATATTGTTGTGCAGCTAACATTATTATGGTAGTTTTCTGGCTTCATGACTTTTCTCTACTTGTGCTATTAATACACTTTTTTTAGCATATTTTGTCATCCTGCAATTGGCACAGTGGTCGCTGTTTAGCAAAAGTCACATATGATCGATTTTAAAGGTCTTTTTCTGTTGATCAATGTCAAAATTCCATTTATTCAGACCCAAGTTGGGGTGGGCTGTAGCGCGGATTTTCTTCTTTGTTTTTCCCCGTCCGTAGCAAGGATTTTCAAAATACAAAGGTTACAATCACAAAATTTTAGATGCTGTTACACAACCTCCACACTGCCATGACTAAATTCTGATGAGAAAATAAGTCATTTATTCATTTTGTTGGTTGCTGAAACTCTGGAATTCCCTGACAAAAGACAAGTCAGTGAGCTCAGTGGTAGCCATGGCCCTAACAAAACTCGCCATTTCATCTAATGGAAATATTTTGCGTTTTCTAACCAACATATTTTGTCTTTGGAAACTCAAAAATCTCTACTAGTGCATGTTAAGCATGTCTGTTCTGGCCACTGTGACTCATGATTACCAGAAAGAGCTCCCTGTCTGTCTCTCCACAGTGATTTCACAATCATTACTGAACTCAAGCTGCAAATGGATTTTTAAAGACGGATTATGTTACATTTGCTACTTACTATAAAAAAAGTGACCAATACCCCAAATGATGACAGGACACTTTATCTCATTTTATTTTGCGGTTCAAAGGTGAAATGTATTCCTGTAATTTATTTATACATAATACACAGTATACCCGAACTGCACAGGCAAAACCTCAACCAAACCATTACAGTCAAGATTATTTATTATACTATAACTCAGTTTATGTTACTTTATGAGTGATGATTCATGACAAAACATGTCTAACAGTATGTCTGTGAAGAGTCGTCAAGGTCACGGTATATCCAGAGCAGCAAAGTCAAGAGGCAAAACGAAAGCACCTCAATGAGATCCAAAAACTGATAGAAACAAGATCCAGAAAGACTAATAAATAACACCACCACAGGTGGAGAGGTTCCAGGCAAACTCTCCTGGAAGACATTCACAGTGTTGCACTCGCGTTAATGTGAAAAAGGACAACTAGAGAGAGAGAGAGAGAGAGAGAGAGAGAGAGGATCAAACCCTGGCTCCTTTTTCACCTCTACACAGCCGACCAATCACAGCGTAAAGTGGCTGTGAATGTAGGATGGTCTGTCTCAGAGAGTTACAGAAATGGTGGGACACAGCCCCCCTAACCTGATGTTATGAAGGTGTAGGGTTAGCATGCTAACATTAGCAATATACACAGTACAGCTGAGGCTGATGGGAATGTCATCAGCTTAATTCAGTCATACACAAGTATTGACTAAAAGAAACTGACCTGATGATGGGATGTAAGGTCAGGGGATCAAAGTAATTCATTGTAATTCTTCCTAGTAGAAAGTGGCATGAAAAAATACTCAGGTACCACAAATACCTCAAATTCTTACTTAAATACAGTATTTGAGCAAATGCACTCATGGTAATCCACCCCATAGACGTCACTGTGCAGGTGGCGCCAGGAGAGACAGCCCGTTCAGGATCTCAGGGCGTCATCTGACAATTTGAGAGTGACAAAGCATAGTTATTTGACGTGTGAGACGCACCGGGTGATAGGACGCTTCTGGAAGTGTCTCTATGAGACGCTCTGGGGTGTCCTGTATAGACCGGAAGTGCTAGCTAGTGATAAAGGTGTGACAGCCCCCCAAAGCCCTTACCCTTACCACAACCATTAGAAATGTTAGTACCTAAACCTAAGTCACTGACTTTATGCATGTCGACCAGTTAACCCTACCTGTTAGCACGGCCGATATGCACAGCCATCGGGTTAGTCTCCCTTGTGTTGCTGCAACGTAGCAAATGTAGGCGTTTCATACAGACACTGAAGGGTACCTTAGTGTAAAATCCTTACGCTTTGTCACGCGTCAGTTTTGACGCATTGAGATGAGAATGTGTTGGGAGAGAAGTCAGAGGATTATCAAAGGCATCCACTAGGGGCCTTGAAAGTCTGTTCCAATTTTCATAGCAAATGATCCAATAGTTGGTGAGATATTTTTCAAATGAATCTGTTTACATAATAAATACAGTGTTTTCTGGGAGCATTATCATATTATCATACTTACTGATCAATTAATTTTGTATTTGCAAAATTATCGCGATGTGATAAAATGAGATTTTCTAAATGCTCCGTATTTGTATAGCGCCTCTCTAGTCCTTTAGAAAACTTGAAGCACTTTTACACTACAGTGCATTCACCATTCATTCACTGAGCCTAAGTGCTCAAACAGAAACTTACTACACACATTCATACACTGGTGGAACAGCCACCAGGGGCAATTCAGGGTTCAGGTTCAGTATCTTGCCCAAGGACACTTCGACATGCAGCCGGGGATTGAACTGCTGACCTTCCGATTAATGGCCAACCCGCTCTATCTCCTGAGCCACAGCCGCCCCAATTCTAATTGCCACGGCTGCGATTACATACTTGGTCACATGACGGCCAAGAGTAAAGCAGTGTGCAGACGAAGCATCAACTTCACATGTTATTGTTGAGTTGTTTTTGTACAATGGCCTGACTCACAATAAAGAAAAGTGTATGTTTATTTTTATCTTATCTCTTGTTGTGTTGGTCATACTATACACTGATTTACTGCTTTTCCGTTTTGAATAATACAGGAGGTAAAGAGCTTAAAAATTAATCACATGTTAAATCGCAATTGCAATATTGGTTAAAAAAAAATCACAGATTAATTTTCGAAATCGTTCAGCCCTACTACTTACTGTATAACGTACAATATAGGCTGTGCATGCTGCAGTTAATTGGAGGGTGACTGTGGTAACAAAATGTAAGTGGAAGCACAAGACATAGGACTCTCTGGATCCCCATTTGTCAGGTTTATGGGGAAGGTTTCTGTGTTAGTCTGAGGCTGGTATCCATCGGAGCTTCTCTCTAAAGGTGCTCCCTCCTGAAGCTCAGGACCTGAGTTGGACAGCTGATCCCCAATCTGCATTATCAGGTTGTATGAGGGATTAGGAAACACATGTCCGAATGGAGAAGTTGGTAACCCAGATGGGACAGCTGCAGTGGGTATAGTGAGTGGTGGTGGGGTGTGCTTTTTCAGGGGTTGGTTGTAGTAACCCTTTATAGTTTGTGTAAAAACAAAAGGCATGAACTCCTGGCTGACATAGCCATTCACTAGTGCTCCTGTGTTATAATGCAGCTCTGGAACATCCATGATATCCACTTCACTGGGGTGACACTGATCCACGCCAAGAGGACGAGTGTGTTCACCCTGAAAAACAGACAAAATTACCTCATCGGGGTGTTACTATTATTATTATTATTATTATTATTATTATTATTGCTATCATGCATGTGCATAATGTGCTATTGAGCACTAAACACAAAGTACAGCTGAGGCTGAAAGGATTGTAAGGGTGTGTCCTCTGGGGACAATGAATGTTTGTACAAAATCTCATAGCAATCCATCCAATAGTTGTTAAAATATTTCAGTCTAGACCAAAGTGGTGGACCAACAGACCGACCTTGCCATCAAGAGAGCCACCACTAGCATGGCTGAAAAGAATGGTCCAAATCAAAGCCTCAGAATCCAGAGATGCTCACAAGTCTTTGAGCTAGAGTCCAAGTCAAGTCTCAAATCTCTCGCGGTTATTACGAATGTGTTATCACCTGCTGCCTTCAATCCAGGTCGCTAAAAAACTGCATAGCTATAAGGAATTCTGTAACTAACCCGTTTTTCATTTACAGAGCACAACCATGTAATGTACAGTGCAAAATTGACGGTTTATTGAATGCTGTAAATCAAAACACTCCCCAGACTCTTAAAACCAGTGTAATGTTAACTAAATAAAACTGTGATGTTGCATAATCAACAATAAGCCTGTCTGTTTTTAACTTACAGAGCACAACCATGCAGCCTAATGTACAATGTGTCTACAATTAATGACAGCTTATAAACTGCTGTAAGTCAACAAACCCTGCAGACTCTCAAACCAGTGTAATGTTTCCCTCTGAGTCGAGTCTAAAGTCACTGTGTGTGTCTCACTCGAGTCTGAGTCCCTAACTCGAGTCCTACACTTCCTATAATGCCACTGGCATCTGTCATGAGGCCTTTTAAATACCCACATGTTTAAAACTTCAAACTTCAGTTTCTTACACAGGCTTTCTGTTCAAAAAAAGAGAAATTGTTCCCTTAAACTTTAGAAAGCTTCCTACAGAGCCACAAACTGACACTGTAAAACTGTTTTCACAGTTAGAGTAACACTTGTGACATGTTAACTGATCTTTATGTGTAAAATTACTGTGTGTCTCTTTAAGCCATGGTCGTTAGAACCTACCGGTGATGTCAACCACTTGTCCGTCAACACTGGCTTTGGGATTGGTGGATAGACCTTCTGTTTGATACTGTTGAAAGTTAGAATGTATGAATATAAATCTCAAACAAGATATGGCAACAACATGAACAATGAAATGGCACCATTAGAGGCGACAATTGAGCAAAGTGCACAGAAAAATGAATGTGTCAACTTGCTTACCACATCCAGTGTTTGTAGCAAAGGATAGTGATGAAGGAAAGGACACAAAAAATGACACCCAGGGAAATGAAGACTGCCTTGATCAACTTGTCAGCTGGTGGAAACAACCAAGACAAGGAATGGGAGGGGATCAAATAAAGTAACAAATGCATAATTTGATTTTGTTTCCATGGCTTTACAAGAGAAAATGGATTTCTACACAAGCAGAAATAATGGTCAGAGAGGGTGAAGTGAAGCAGCATACTCAGTGAATTCAAGGTGACACTAATGGATGTAGAGCCACATTCTCCAACTGCTGTCAATGCCTTCACTGTGAATGTGTAGGAACTGATTTGAAGGTTTGTTGCTATCAGATCAGTAGCCTCAGGAGTGTCTAAACAAAGGAAAAGAGATTGTTGTTACAATAATAAACATCCTGAAGAACCTTCAACAAGGTCACAGTTTAACACTAGAGACAGAGTTAACACTTTACTTTAGGTCCCCTATTTAACATTTACCATACACTCAAATAAATATAAATATATATGAGCTCATACTGGCCGGCAGATATCAATCAGCTGACTGGAGTCTACTGGAGCTTATAAACAAGCAGCGGGCTGTGTTAGCGGTGAGTCGGTCCTTTATCAAGTTAATTACATGACTTAAATAATTATAATAAAACCAGCCCCAATCACTTCTCCTCTCCTGAAAATATTCATGACTTGCCAACCCTCCCATGTTACATTGCCCTCTCCCGGCTTCCTCTCGGCTCACAGCAGCACCATTATGTTTAATGCTACGGTTGTTATGTGTTGAAAGCTACGCTGCTGACAAACATGATTGTAGATCTATTTCTGAAACAGTGTGGCAGATCTAGCAAACAGCCCTCAGTTGTCGGTAGTTCATCACATCTAAATATTTTCTAAAAGCACGTAATGTTACAGCAGCTGACGCTGCCTGTTGTTAAATTAGCCACAAAGCTAAAGCCTGTTTATCAGTGGAGGAGCGCTAACGGTAATGAGATGTTAAAGTAAAGTTGTCGTGGAAATTGTATCTTACAGGTGAAGGATTAAGCAGGTAATTGAGTAACAACCAACCGTTGTCAAATTCACTGCAGCGAGGTGATAATGTTAAATCACTAGAGGTGAGTGAAAACAACATTTTGAGCATGTGCTGATTTTATTTGTATGTGCTAGCAGGTTCAGAAGGTGAGAGTGAGTGTTTATCCATCATAGCATCATCAGAAAGAGCTGGATGTCACAATACCTTTCCTGACATTGATGACTATGTTGTTGTTGCTGTCCAAACCATACAGAACATAGCCTTGGATGAAAGCACTCTGTGCTTTTAGAGATATAGGGTCCCAGGATAGCTTAACATCTGAATCCTGCTGTTGCGATTTTAAAGATTTAAACAGGCCATCTTCTATTCCTGGAAGGGAGTAACAAAGAATCTTATGGTACTGACGCGTTTATGAAGCAAACATTGCACCACAGGAAAGTCAAACAATTCAAGCTTACTTTTCTCGCTGACATAGCCCTCTCGTCTTTCTAGTAGCACTGGGGCTCCCTGGGTACAGGCATATATGCACAATGAGTATCTCACTCCGTCACTGAAGTTTTCTGGGGTGGAGAAATGACAGGGTTTATTGTTCCATAAGGAAATGTAATGCCAAATAGGTGCAACTGTTTTGTGGGCAACAATAAGACTTACTTGAAAATATAGTGGCATTAGTTTCATTGGCAGGAACTTTCAGCCACTCCACGACGCAATTCCCTATGGTAGGACACCAGTCCACTATGTAGCCGCAGCTGGCTGTGGGACTGGCAGACCAAGACAGGTTGAAGTAGCCGTTGTTCCCGATGATCCAAGACACTCTGGTTTTGTCTGAAAATGAAGACTCTTTGAAAGTTCGAATGGAACAAAACATACAGTATAGCTGCAGGGAAAGTGGCAATTATATGTCACTAAAAGATAACAATAAGCATCCTATAATTCCATAAACATCTTCAATACAAATTTTATGTCACCGTAATGTTTCACTTTAAGTTATGAATGGAATTTTACTATATTTGTTATCTACAGGTCGCTCGATGTCAGCTGTGATTGGCTCCAGCCCCATGCGACCCTGTACGCTGGATAAGCGGTTGGCGAAGGATGAATGAATGGATGGATGGATGTTATCTACAGGCCTTCACATGCGTTGCCACAATTGATGTCAAATCAACAATACATAACGATCCTTTCTCAAATTGATTATTCTAACATTTTTTTAAATGAGTTGATTAATCTAATGACTTCATTTATTCATGATTATTCTAAAGATACTTGTTTTCGATGCTGCTAACTTGACAAAGATGATTTCGCTCCAAGTGCCATTTTGCAGAGCTTATAGAGCACCATGTAGTTGGGTCTCTGTCTAAAATACACCCAAACTTTATATACGTTTTACTCTGAAGACATTTATCTGTCTTTATTCTCTTAATTAACAGAATTTTAAAATGATCCACAGCCAATTTCACATTTTGATTTGTACGCAAGTTCTTTTTCTTTTGTTTAACCAGAAACAGTCACTAAAACACTATCAATAGTCTGTTTCACTGCTGCCGACTGCAGCACGCTCGCTCAATCCTGGACCAATATAAAAAAAAATCCAAATTAGTGACATAGACACAAAAACATGGGAAAATAAGGTTTAAAAATACCGAAGTTACCATATAACTCAAGCTTTGATTGTGGTAGTAGTTCAAGTGTGCCTATTAAAGAATGGCATGAATATATTATGAGAACTGGAAACCAGTCCAGTCATCTACACCAAAATACACCAAAAGTATTCCCTCTCCATGGTTTGCTTCCACATTGTGTGGCTCGCTGCACATGGAGATTAGTGTTTCTTTCCCTGCACATACAGTAGACAACGACATAGATGAATATATTTTTCTAGTTTCAAACTAGATTATATTTTAATTATTAAAAATGCATCATTAAAAGATTTGACCTTGTTTGCAGGTCTATGTGTCCTGCCCAGTTTTACAGGTGTCTCCATGAGGAAAGTGCTTTTCAGGCTGGAGGTTTTTTGAGTTGCTTTACCACAGTTGGCCAAATCGGCAGTATGGCTTTATTCAGACCAAACGCTATGTATAAATACAATTTTATAAATTTTTGGTTGCATCAAATGTTATTTGTCTTGTTTAATAATATACGTTTCTACAACAAATGAGAGTATTTGTGTAAAATCAGTATAGGAGATACTATCGGTATCGATACCGTTAAATAAAAAAAGATGTGTAAGTATCGGTATCGGCCAACATATCAGCAAATCGAATATCGGCCAAAATCCAATATGGTGCTTCCCTGCTATTTGAGGTTCTGGGTGCAACTCTGCAGTTGCCCTCAGCTCTGTAAAGCGATTTCTCAGCCTCAGCAAACAGCAGACAGGTCTACACAGTAAGACACTCACTGGCGAACATAGCGGAGCATTTAGCAGCTAAAGAGTCAGATACAGACAAAACTAGAGCGAAAAGAAGACTGAAGGCAGCAACACGACTTCAACAGCACTAATGTTGCTCTGTGTCTGAGCTGTTGTTTTACTACTAGCTAACACGTTACACTTTATAAGGTTACTAACGCAGGTTTAGGTCCTGAATTCCCAAACTGTAAAATACCATCATCACCAATCATACCAGGATTGAAGCTGGGGATGGTGATGGTTGATGGGGATGAGCTGCCGTTTATATTCCTGGCAGTAACTGTGACGATACATGACGTGCAGTCCTGACTGAGGTCAAGACTGTGCTGGGTGTGAGCCACTGTGATTCTGTTTTGTTGGTCTCTCTCTGTGGTCCTTGCCCAGGTCACTTCATAGTCTATGATGTGTCCATGACTCTGGTTGGCCAGTGGGGTCTGCACAGAGGACAACAGGCAAAGCACACGTAAGGAGATCGCACCCTCATCAACGCCGCTTTCTACTGAGGCATCCTTTATAAATGGTAAGTAATGGCTTTATTAATAGTTCATAAATAATTTACATAAATATTTTACAGATTAATTTAAAGCCATTAATTAGAACAATTTTTGGGTTGCCATGATGGGAAGTAAATAGTTATTAATTCAACCAGTCTCACTACCAAGTGTGACGACTTCCCCAGTCTGCCTGCCTGCATGTTCTCTGTTTTGCAGGTTCTGGGTGTGGCTTGTAGATGGAACTGGGAGGCTCCAGTGCATGTGCCTGCCCTAGAAGTCACTTTCTCTGCTGGCCTGCTGCTTCAACCTCAACCTTTGTTCCTTTGTTTAATTTTCTGCACCCACCAACATGCATTGCACTTCATTTTCACTCATCCACACACTTCTGACATGACTGATGTTCCTCATACCTACC
>JAPMOB010047124.1:0-15824 GCA_029875015.1 Lepomis gibbosus | reverse complement strand
CCCCCCACCCACACCACTCGCTTGTCAAGATGTCCCCCTGTACAGAAAGAGGTTTTGTCAGCATGGGTTCCTGGTCATCTGTTGTGGCTGCTTTGCCAGTGTGGTTGAAGAGGTGTCATGAAACAACTGAGGGGACCCAGAGTTATAGCCCTACTCTGGCCACTTGTGAATGCTCACAAAGCAGTGTTTTTGTATAAAATCTGGAATGCACAAGTTTGTCACATGCAAAAATAAAAATGTAAATTGATTTTAATGTGTCTTTGTGGTTCTACACTGTAGGGTGTACTTGTTTTTCACCTATTTGTGCACCACCTACCCTGCATTAGAACCGTTGAGTTACAAACTGGCTTTTAATCTTGCACATTCCTGGCAGCGTGGGAGCACTTAGAAGGCGTTGCATCTGTCTTTGTTGCTGGCACAACTAAGTGGTTAAACTTGAACAGTTGTGTGTGGGGGGGGGGTGGTTTGGTTTTGTGTTCTTTTTATAAAAACTATACTCAAAGGTTTGGGTGCTATATCCTGTACAGCTAGATTCAATGCTTGTGTACTTCTTGGTTAACAGCAATCTTGGGGGGGTTACTTTAAAGTTCCATAACTTTAATGAACCCACTAGTTTACATGTTTGTTTTGGGGAACTAAGTTTGAATTGGACAGCCTTACAGTTCTGCATATTTTTGTACAGTACACAAATTTGCTGCCTTGAAACTGCACCAGGCACATGTTCAGCCAACCTTAAGCCGGAGCACATTCCCCAGCATTTGCTGCCACACATACTGCCTCCAGCTGTAGTAACAACTTTCCAATGTTAAACTGCCATGAGGCAATTCTTGTGAATCTCTCCTGCCTGACAAGACCAGTCTTGTCAAATGGACCTCAGGTGATCTAATTGACAAAAAAGTGAAATTCTTGACTTTTTGGTCAATTAGATTTTAATAAGCAGCATTCAGAATGTCTTTAAAATCAATGCTGGGGTTTAATGGCATGAACATAATGCTAGGTTATGTTAAAATTACCCATGAGTATGCCTCAACGCCCTGTACTAATCAGAGATGACAGGTATACAATGAACACTAAACTAAAGAGACCAGCAATAACTTCAGCTGCAGGGTTAAACGGTAGATTTGAGTACACGTGTTTGGCCTGTTTTTGAAATAGGCTTTTGCTGCTGAAGCTATCATCAAACATCAGTTTAAAAGTTTTTTTTTAAAAAGGTAATATTTTATCAACATATTGGCTCATTCAGGACTGATCATTACATAGTGTCATAGACTAACGCCAAGTGAGAGCTTTGAGTTAATGCAAGCCATGGTGTTTGTGACCTCATTGAATGTGTAAACCACAGCATTGACAAGGCTGCACTATATGGAGGCTGTCACCACGAAAAGCTAATTTAACTATCTATTTAAAGAAGGAAAAAAATGAGACTGTTCTACCTCATTCTGCTGCACAGGGATGGCAGCTGTATCTCGTGTGGAGAGAGAGAAAGGGAGAGAGATTACGTAACTGCAATGTGTCTATAGACCATAACAGCTGTGCTGTAGCAACAACAATAGGCTCTGCTGAGGGATTGGCACAAGTTCACATTCATCCTCTTTCCCACGAGGCCGCAATTAATCTAGTCATTTTTAGTATGGAAAAAAGGACGTTTGTTTTTTTTATCTGTCCTTATAAGAAGCACCAAAAGGTCACAACATGTATACTCTTACACACATCTGTGATGCTAGCCCCTCCCCAAGTCTTCTACCATCCTTATGTGCAGTCTGGCCACACAACAGCTCCTCAGTGTCCTCCAACAATGTGTGCATTGGGGAAAAAGAGCAGCCAATACTACACATTACAAGCCACTGCTTTCTCCTGTTACGCTCTCTCCACACTTTTTTAAAGTGACAAATGATACGTTTAGCTTCAGACAGATTTAGAAGGAAAAGATAAAACCTAACTGTCTTTGGGTGGGGAGCAGAGCATTAATATAAATATTTACAGCATTATGAGTCACCCTGTTTTAACAAATACTGCTTATATGGGTCTTCCCAGTCAAGATGTGATGACTGCCCACAAAAAGGTATGCAAATGACACTAAGGACTGATTGTGGTGAACTTGGCTTGAGGCATGGCCATCTGCCAGTGTTGTGATGGGCACCCTCAGGACCGGCTGTGGGTCAGACTGACTGCAGCCCTCTATGAAGAACACAGATGCCTCTGAGACTGCCTATGGCTACATACGTAATGTACTTTGAGAACGACACTACACTGGGAATGCTGCTCCCCAAAAGGGGCGTAAACTGTATATCAACAACCATCATACTGTTATTTTTGATATGAGGAATAGAAATGACTTGTGAATTTGTACTGAATGTGACAGATATAATCAGTTTTAATAAATTATCAAATAATCATATACATTAATTAATTAACAATGAGTCAAAATGTCAGACATGGTGTGAAGTGTTGTGAGAAGAAGGGATGATTGTTCCCAAATTCTAAAGATGTCTTCACAAGTTTTGTTTCTGAAAAATGGTTAAAGAGATACTGAATTGGCCACCAATCAATATCTAATTATCAAAACCAATACAATACACAAAACACAATAAAACTTAATAAACATCCCTAATATTAGCAGCAAATTCATGTAACATCATACCCTGACTTTGTTTTTTTGACAGGAAATGTTATAGGGGCAAAAACAAGGCTCGTTCCTACAGGTTATTATTTTTACATGCAGGAGGAAGTGACAGGATCTCACAGCTGGTAGCACTAGCGTGGCGAAACTCAACTCTTTGTCTCTGCTCCTTCCTCATGTTCAGCCTATAATCTGAATGCCGGGTTCATCTTTCTTGCGTTCTGTTTCCATGGTAGCAGACAGGAGATTTTTAAGCTTTCCACACATTTTGATGAAATCAGAGACACTGCAATGTTGTTCAGAGCCAGACTGACTAAATCTGTGCAACGCGAAGTGATTTCAGAAATTAGCTTGAGCCTCCTTGACAAAGTATAGTGGTTTTACTGTATGTATAGTTTTTTTTTCATTCTCACATGATCATTAAGGTTCTTCCACAATACTCACACGTCTTTTGGCACAACATTCTGGTCTTCCTCACTTGCCCCTGATGTTACTACTTAAAATCCGTAATGGTTGGATTGGATTGTTGGATGTAATTGTAGGAAACTTATGTTCAGCTATGAAATAAAAAATGTTCTTGGCTAATCTGTTGGGAAAAGCTGTTAGGTGAAGTAAAACAAGAGAAACTCAACTCTAATTTGTCTTCTGTTTTTTGCTGGTTTGGTTCACATTCTGCAGGTTAAACACCGTCTGGCAAGTTGTTTCAATTGTCTTCCTGTCTTAGCATGTTTCTCTTGTTTGGGCACATCTTTGCATTTCTTAGGTGTTTAAGTATGCCACAGAGGACAGATGTTGTTGTGCAATGTGTACCTTAGCCAATATGCTGTGCTATAATGGAACACCTAATGCATTTTTGTGAGTCAATCACAGCACCAGCATGCTCATTACAGCCAGCCAGCAGTTTTTTGTTATTGTATTTTCATTATGGCATCTATGCGTGCAGTATTGGAGGACAGATGACAGAAAATGCGTCGCACTTTCATCTGCCACCGTCTCATGAACAGTCTGCAACATACATTTTACTAACAGCTGTTTTACCAATGCATCAGCGAAGGAAATGGTATCAGAAGTCTTTAAATACAGTTCAACAGAGTAATAGACCCCCCACACTCCCGTGGTAAAGTAAGCGCACCATAAATCGTACTAGGAGTTATCCTGTGCAGTGTGTGACAGGACCATCGAATGTATGATTGATAACAGCTGATACGCGCACATTAGTTTCTATCATGGGAAAGTAATAAAGTGTACTAAACTTTACAGTGTAGTGATGTTAAAACAGCATTATATCGTTAGTGAACACTTCAGATGGTCAGTTTTTGGTTGTCATGGTAATTGATTATGTCCGACTATTAACCACACCCCCATTCTCTGTTTGAAAAAGATCGTTCACCAAAAATGTCTGTTAAAACTGTCTGGAGGGGGGCTTTAAGCTGAGCACAATTTTTTTGACTTTTTAGTTATTTTGTTGTTTTTCGGACACGTCTGTTCCCTGGAAATATAAATAATTAAACTACTTATCTAGGAGTCCATTGAAATCAAATGTTAATGGCACCAAATGGGTGTCTCTAGTTATGTTCTGTGGCTAGCATAGAATAACAGCACTGAATCATCACAAATATTTATATATATGAGAAAGAGGAACATTATGTGATGTTATCAACAGTGCTGTCAAAATCTGAATTATGAACAGAAAAAAACACTCAAGTAGGCTACACAACATGGATTCATAGTGTTAAATATTATTTAAGATAGTAAAATCTGTCTAACTATTTGCTTTATATGACTTTAAATGTTTACTCCAGTTTTAACCATAAGTGTGATAAAATACTGAAGCTAGGCAACAAATGTGCATTCATCTGTGTAGGGAGGCTCAACGTCTTTATGTTCTTACTTCAGAGTGCACCAAGGAAAGGACAATTCATCTTTGTCTTCATTATCCCACCCATGGTGGGAAAAAGCAGTGCAGCCATTGTGTGATAGGTAGGCACAAAAGCTGAAGGGTGTGAGCTGACCAATCCAGTGACGCACCATAATGGTTGCTATGTGTGACAAAGGAACTACCAGAAACGGGCCTTGTGCTATACTTGAAATTTGTGGCACAGGACTGGCAAACTGAGCACAGATGCTTAAATATTTATGTGTATGCACGTTTTGACAGGAATCTCTGGAAAAGCTAAGTAGCGAAGTAAAATGTAGTGCAACAGTTTGAAAGCTCACAGACAAAGCAAATACATACAGAGTTACCTGACCTGTTTGTTGTTCTTTGGGCGCTGTTAAGCTCTAGTTTGTGTAATGTACAACGCCCAACTAAACTAAAGTAGATACAGATAAAGCAGCTTGAGGAAAGACTGGATGCACCAAAAACTTATAAAACCTCATCACAAATTCCAAAAACAAATTAGAGAATCAGGGGAAGGATTGATCTCTTAAAGTAGCACAATATAACAAGAATATAATCAGATGTACAGCAACAGGAGGCAGACAAAATAGTGTAAGCACTGCAGACTTGATTAGAAAGCCTATTTGCAGGATGTCTCAGCTGTCCAGTAAAAGCAAGACATTTTTAAGTATCCGTTAAAATTAAAACATTTTTACTTATTTAACTGTTTTTATCTCCCTTAATTGTTGTGTAAATGTTTTTTTCAAAGCTTTCTCTACACTGCCAGATATGTAACTAATTTCCTTTTTCTTGCACACAAAAAAAGCTATGCTCTGAACACAGCGATGGCAAGGGATCTAACTCAACGTACATACAAGTGAGAAAAATTAAAGGGTCAGTTACACAAAGGCAACATAATTCTGAGAATAAAGGACTTGCTATTTCTTTAGCTTGCTGGATTTTTGCAATCTGATTAGCTAGGCAGATGTGACCCGAGTGCACTGACGTAGATGCAGTGTAGTCTGATCCAATGTGACATGTGCATGCAACCTTTCAGCTGCAAGAGTCACCCTGGTGAGCTCAGTAGCTCACCAGCTGTGAGCCCGGCAACCCATATCCCCCCCTTTTCAGCACCAATGTTCTCATGTTTACTTACACTATATGTGCATTAGCAGAAAGCATTCACATTGTTACCTGCTACAACTTCAGTAACCTGCGTCAGGCACCGCACATGCAGAATACAGAGCATAATGTGAGGGGTTAAAGCTAGCATGATAACACTGATCATGTGAGACAACACAACAGGAAGTGAGAGGAATGAGTGTGAAGTGAGACGCCAGCATGCATGTGTTTAAAGCGGGAGATGAAGATTGTGTGGCAGTAATCATGTGATGTGAGCAGTGGAAGTGAGTGTTCTAGGTTGTCGGACAGAAAAAGTAGGAGAAAATGTAGAGCTCGGACAATCAGTTGAGCGAAATGTCTGATCTGAATCTGAAGAGTAACAAGAGATTTAGAAAGAAATAGACTTCAAGTGATATGTGCATCAGAGGTGTGTATGCAGAAACTGTGATGTAAGTAAAGGCAGGGTATTTCCTTCTGGATCTGAGTATGTGGTACTTTTACTTGGCAAGGTGGGCCCCATATAAATGAAAGAACACAACCTCAACATTTATTAAGGGAATAGGCAGATGAATTAAGAGATGGAGACAGTTTTTTTTTCTACAATACAGCTTTTACCTGGTGCAGCTGATTCTTCTGTGGAGTCTTTTTTTAACCAACCCACCATGTTAGCTTATGTGGTAAATGCTTTGTCACAGTCACAAGTTTAGTCTGATGGTAGTATGCAGGAAACAAAGTAGTTTCCTTTTGAGGGAAGACTAAGTGCCTCTATAAGTTGAGTTTGAAGCAGTGACCAGAACGTCATATCATCAAGTCAGACCTCTACCTTCCTGAAGAAAGCACCCATGTGATAGTTAACCACATGAAATAAACCCCCACACAAAATGAAATGACGATCCAGTTTTGTTTTGGTTGCTGTCAGATATTGTCTTAATAATCCCATTAAATATTTCTAGCGATATTTAATAGGACAGGGCACTGATACATGATTGTTGTGATTGTTGTTATGGGACACAAAGAAGCAAAGCTCCACTAACGATGTAGCCCTCCGGTTCAGTCCTTTCGGCTGGTATATGTCATCATCATACCAGAGGATAATGCTCTTGACAGAATGTGTCAACCTCTCCTCCTCACACTTACTTAGATGTTTCTCCAAGTTATAGTACAGCTTTCCTGGCTTGACATTAGTATCAGCACAGGATTAGTATTTCTCTGAGACGATATAAAAACTTTTTGACCAAATGTGCCATTTTTCAAAGCACTTGTGTTAGTATTTGATACTGGTCCTGCAATAACACTTAGGATGGCAAAAACAGATTATCATTCTTTCGTAAACCAGTGTTGACAAGGAAGTGTTATAACTACCTGACTGTTAAGTCTCCTGCACATTAAAGCTGTATGTTACAGGAGCTTGAATTTGTCTGTGACAGGATGTGGTTAAAGAGCTGCAGTTGCCATAGTACAGAAGCAAAACTGTTAAATTAACTGTGCTGGTGGACTGATTCCTCATTGCAGAGCTGCTGTATTTCTTGTTTCTAAGCCAGTCAGGAAAGGAAGAGCAACTTGTTCATCATTTTACACTTAAATTAAGTGATGTTGTAGTGAAGTGTCAAGTTTCACATGTGCTTCACAACTGTTCAGGGCTGTGTACACCTGTATATTCTGTTCACATGAGGTGTAGGTTAGTAAAGAGGTGTGTGTAGAAACTTACAACGATGTTTCAGGATGTTGTAGTCTCTGCCAGGATTTTACACTGCTTTTAAGGAACATTTTTTGTGAACTGCACCATGTACAGAACAGCATGATTGATTTAAGTCATTAAATCCTACCAAAAACTGCAAAAAATATACTTTGAGATGTGAAACTCTGGTGTGGGATTCTATATATATTTTGAGAACTGGTGATGCTGACATATTTTATTTGATGTGCAATGTATGTGATTGTGTGTGTTTAGTTTTTGCGTATTATATTCAACAACCATTTGCAACGCCTGAATGAATCAATTATATCATTTTGTTTTTTTGTTTTTTTTTATCTTATGCACAATGTTCCTGAGCACAGTTAGGAAGAATGTGCTCCAGAGGTCCTGGCTAGATACAGCATGTCTCAACTGTATGTGTACTGGCCAAATGGAAGCATTAATATGTTCATCCTTTGTATGGGCTTGCAGTTATGTTTACATTGGTGATAGTATCATAACAGCATGCATACCCCCTTACATCTATGTTGTCTGCACCCAGTACTCTAAAAGGCTTGTTGTGAAACATTCAGAGTGGGTCTGAGAATGGTTTTATCTCTCCTTAATTATTATGGATAAGCACTTGGAGATGGCTGTGTAGCCTATGTGTGCACACAGTTCAAGGTGAGTCTGTGGAAACAGTCAAGACAAAGCCTGGTTCAAAGTTTTTGAACTGTTACTTCTGCTATTTGTGACATGTTCTCTCTTCCCTTTGTGGCAGGCTGTTTCCACTTCATGCTGTGTACCGCTGCAGAGGAACCTGTAGGTGTAACAACACACAAGCCTCATTCTTCTCTGCCCAGATCTCTAACATTATGCTAAAATGAACCCAGCAGAACGTGCCAGTCAAATTACAAACCTTGTTAGGGAATAAATCCTACCTAAACACCTTTATGAATACCAAAAAACACATACCGTCCACTCATATCTTACAGTTTAATAGTATATTGTATACAACCCCAAACAGTTCATTACTACAGTTTAAAAAGCCAAGTTTGTAAAGCGTTTTTTTTGCATCCCTGTCTTTTGTGTATCCCTGCAGCAAGAGCTACAAAGCTCATTCTAAGTAGAAACAGGAAATGAAATCTGGTTGTTTTTATTGTAATGATAACCAGTCGGGACCAGTCTGTAATAACAACACAGCCATTTTAAATGTATTGTCAGGAGCCTATAATCCCTACTATAGTGCAGGCACATTCAAACTCTTGTGCACACACATGGTCCCAGTTAAAAGTGATACTGCAGCATGTCTTATCCTGTTAGGCATGCAGTTTACATGATAAGTGCACTAAGGTGAAGTGGGTTCTCTTCTTAGGGTACATAGTTGTGTAATTATACCCAGCACAAACCTCCCCAGTTAAGCAGAATAAAGGGCAGCTTTAAACTCTGACCTGTGGGGTCTTGCTATAGGTTAAATGGCAAATTGAACCCCTGCAGACATCAAAGAACAATGCAAATTATAGCTACAGAATAAAGCTGTATCACTATGACACAAAAGGCTTCATTATCGCAATAACATGTTCCTTTAATTGTAGCTTTGATAATAGCAGCATGAGGATATGTTTTGTATTGCCCATAGAAAACATACTCTCGAGGTTCCCAGAATTAATTGAACAAATCATGGCTTTAACTACAAACTGTTGGCATATGTGCCACCGCAAGTAGGATACAGCAAACTAACAGGTCAAACTGGACAGAGCATTAGTGACACAAAAAGAAAATATTAGGACCTTAGAAAACAGCAGTGTTAATAAAATAAGGTAGTTTGAAAAGGGATATTTCGATGCATATATGTGGCAGGAAGTACACAGGGGAAGTTCCCCATTAACTAACCACATACGGAAGAACTGGAAGTTAAAAAAAACATACTGCAACATCTTTAGCTATATGTATAAAGTATATGTTGTTTAATGGTGTGTAAGGTCTAGTCAGGATCTACCAAGGAGAATGAAAAACAGAAAAACAATGTGTCACTGCCTCAGTTAGATTATTAAGTCAGCAATTAATGCAGCAGACAAAGGCTAGACTCCACATATGAAACAATGCAATACAGGAAGACTATCTGTGGTACAATTTTAGCAAAGTAACTGATGTTGCTTCTGTGAAGCTACATCACAAGCTCTGCTGCAGAGTCCTCAGCAGAAGTGCTTTGTTTGAGACTGTGACAGATTTAATAGATCACTGTAAGTCTCTGACCAGGCGAGCCCATTAATAAATAATGTTGAGCCACACACAAACCCTCTTGAGATGTCTGGTGTTTCCCTAAAGCCACCCTCACGGCATGGCACAACTGTGTCCGCTGTTGCATTAATAATGAGAGGAGAACGGGAGGTGTCCAGTCACGGCCAAAGCATTCATTTAGCCTGCCACACCCGTCACATCGAGAGGGCAAAACTGTCTGTGTGATCTCGCAGACAGAATCCTGAATGGTCTGTCTCTCTGGTTGCACTGGCTTCAACCTCACTTTGTAGCAGCCTGTCATTGTGTAATCTGTTGGCAGCAGATGTTCTAGAAGAAGCACCTGGACCTATAAGTCTGAATTAAAGGTTTCTGTTAGGTCAAATAAAGGATAGCGCCATAAAATAACTATAACTATAAGCACAAAAAAATGAAACTTCAGATATCAGATGATCAGGCGAGGCTTCAGTTGGACACTTAATGAGGGAAATAACATCATTAAGTTGCTCTATATTAAGGTCATTTTTTCAGGTGTTTCATTCTCTGTACTCACAAACTTTGCAATTTAACACTAGAAAGGTGTGAATGAAGGATCCTTCACTGAGAGATGAACACACCCAGTCAAAAGATTTCTCAAGGTCCCACCTATTATTGCAGGGAGGAAGTCACAGCTGACCCCCTTCACTGTTGCACAGATCTTCCTAAAGCAATACATAATATCAGGTTTTATCGTTTCAAAAGACCACACTGAAACGTAAAGGTTGAAGCTTTGAAGCCAGATTGTTCTTTTTTTTACTGCTACACATAGCCCATTTAAATGGACAGTTCTATAAACCTTTGTTAAATCTAGACAAGTGTTGAAATTTATTTAAACACATCACGTCAAATAGTGTACCACAATATCTTTGATGAGCAGTGGCCCATTTTCACAGCAGTCAGTATTCTCTGCAGTGCATTCATTGCTCATTTCATCTCCCACTCAGGGCAGGATGTGGTTGTGTACACACACTGCTTTCAAAATAACTACTCAACAGCCTTGTCTCTCCTTTTATAGTAAAAGCCTTGTTCATTGTGCCAGCGGTCATGGTGAGGGACTCTGTGCATCCCCACGTAGGGGGCACTGATTTTCCCCAAAAAGGAGCACGCATTTTGTCAGGGTGGTGGTGGGGGTAAACTAGGGTTACTGGAGTCTGCTAGTCCCAGTATTCACTGCATTATCAAATTATAACTTGATCGACTCATGTCTGCAAGCATAGAGCCAACTGAAGTGAGTGGAGATTATTGACCTTAGTGAATGCCAGGAAGTGGAGAGACCTACTCCCTGAAGATTAGTAACAGCGTAAAGTGCCATACCACTTGTAGCCAGGTTTAAAAAATAAGGAGACAAAAAACAAAGGCATACATATATGTCATTACATGAAAAAGTGTGAGTTAAGTCTAGCTCATACCCTAAAAATGATAAAAGTAACTCTTTAGTGTTTGGAAATCCATGTATAATAGCTACAGGAAACAGCTAAGTAGACCACTGTCCTATCAATAACCACCCCATTTTATAGTGTGCCTCAACATGTACTCTCATTCAGGATATAATGCACCTTACTTCAGCCAACACCAAATACATATGCAGACCAACAGGGACCTCTGGTGACAGAAAAGAGACAAAGCACACAATACAATTCCACTCACAAACAGCTGACATTTTTGTTAAACCACAAGTTTTGAAAAGCCCGACCAGCTGGGATTTTGTCATTAAGAAGACGAAATTGCAACTCAGTTAGATGTACATTACAGTATTTAGCAATACATGGCCTTTTGTCTACCTCTTGTCTCTTTACATGTGTTGGCAAGTATCTCCCCCTCCTGGAAGAAAATAGAACTTAAGAATTATCTGAGCCAGACTGTGGACCTTGAGGGAGAATTTATTTACATTAAGACCAAAGCAGATTCATAAATTAATACTAAAAAAATAATAAATTGTACACTATACCTACTTGAAATGTTAAAAAGAAACATTTTTGTTTATACTACACTTGAAAATTTTGTCAGAACAGTATAAGGGTCTTCATAACTACCTTAAAAATTTCAACAACCCCTGTGATTTTTAGTCATTTAAAACATATTCACATACTCCAAGAGAGCATATCTTGAAAGTTCATACATGCTAACTGTAAAGCCACTAAATTGCATCAAAATCCAGTTTGATGGAAGTTGGGAGAGCTGGTCTAAATGAGAGGGCTTTCAAGATGATGGCACTGTTGGCTTCAGTGGCTTCATCAGGTTCACCCGACACCTGCCCTAGTACACGGCCCACACAGCTGACATAGCAGCATCAAGAAAACAGCTTTAATGTATAGTATGCATGTCCCAAATGCTTGAGATGTCAGTCATAGAGAGTCAGGTTGCAGACTAGAAAGGAAAGGAAATTGTTGAGTGTATGTGTGTGTTATTGTGTAGCATAGGAGCTCTCTCCCTGAAAGTGGTAAAGATACCAAGCATCAAAAGAAACAAGGATTTATGATTACAGAAAGTACTATATATGATTGCTGTAATATCATGCACTGTACTGTACACAATTACTTTTAGTGCAGTAATAAATAATTATACTATATACTAGAGCCTGACACCGTACAGAAAACAACAACCTGGCAAGTCATTGTTTGGTGAGCATACAGTTCTTGCTTCATTCCCTAGATCTTATCACATTCCATCCTTTTAGCTGTAAACCAAAATCAACCAATATGTCATGGAAAATTACAAAGTATTTTAACTCTCACATAATTCAGTGGTGGAGAACAATGGCTATGTAAACCCATGTCTTCAAAAATAATACACTAAAAGTTTTTTTTTTCTAAATTAACTTTTAATTTAACTATTAAACATGGTGATCCTGGTAAAATAGGTATTTTTCATGGCAGACATTTTGACATGTCAGTGTAGAAAAAGTAAAGGTTAAATAATAAAATATCTGCTGAATTCCATTCAGCTACTTCAGTATCAGTTTCCTGGTGTTGTGCCTGCTGGCTCACTGTCCTGGGACAGTTGAATAGAACAGAGCCATCGTTAAAGTTATTAGTAACACCTATGCTTCTCCTACTATCACAATTTAAAATGTCTGCTCTGAAAAAGGCATGTTATGGTTGGTTGGTTCTTCCCTTCAAATTTTATGTAGATATAGATACTGCGTGTAACTACAACCTAACTCAAACAACTAGATGGTCCACATGGAGGAAACACATGGAACCATGTGACCAATAAGCTCCCCATGTTATACCTAATAAAGTAAAACTACTTGGAAAAAGGTTACAGAAAGATTGTGGTCATGAAAAATAAACCATGGTGAACTAAATCATGGTAATTGTTACTATCCATGTGGTCCCCTGTTAACAGATATTACTTTCTGCCAACACCACTGCTCAGTGCTGCATATTTGTAGGAAACACGGCCTAGTTACCCAGCAACTGAACTCCCTCCACTCCACTCCTCCTCGGTTAGCATATATAGGAATTGCTCCGTGTGTAGTCCGCAATATGAGTTCAAGTTCACGTTAACTGTCATTGTGTATCCCCTGCTCTGTTAAGTTGAGAGTGTGAGAGCAGTCCATGCCAAACTGATTTGTTCTGTGAGTATCACATGAGCGGAGCCACACCAAACTGTTGTATTATTCTTACAATAAATGGTTGCAACAGTGGGAGTGTCCAGGCTGAATTTGTTTTGACCTCACACTAAATAAACAAAATGAAATATAACCAACATTTAGCATGCTGAAACATTTCTGCTTTGTGACATGAGTACTGAATGTCTGGGTAAATAGTCACAGACTTGGATTGTCGAGCTTAACTACAGTGGTTTAACTGCAGATGTGCTTCTCATCTGAAAGCCATTTCCAATGCAGTTTTCAAATGACCATTTTGAGCTTCTTTGGACAATGTGGCTGTGGATATACGTGGATTGTGTAAATTAATTCAGAGAAAAAAATGACCTCTGCCATACAAAACCTGGGAGAAGTATTTCAACATCAAATGTAAACTAAACTCTAAAGCTCCTACAGAAACATCACCTGTCCATTTTTAAGGGTACAGAGGATCAGGACCAGATGTTGGAGCTGACTTTGAAAGCGTCAATACTCAATAAACATTTTTATGGCTGAACTTGGAATTAGCATGTGCGAAAGAGCGAAGCTTTATGTGCTACCTCTGAGCAAGACATCAAAGAGCACTGGAACAGCTAATGACAGGCCTCTGCACGTCTGAGTTCAACAATTAGCTGATGCAGCTAATTATCCCCCCCAAAAAATACAGCACGAGCAGAACGTCAAGCAACACATCCATGTAAAAATAACAGAAAAAGATAAATAGGTTGCCCTGTATTTGACATTTGTACGACACTAAGAGTTTTCCTACTGGGGATCCGCAGGAAGAGTTTTAGGTGGTCTTGTATTGGGTTTCAGTGAAGAGAGGAGCACCCCTAAACATAATCCCCACCCCCCTTAGAAACTCACTCCTACCTCCAAAAGTCACAACCTATCCCTCCCAGTGTAGTGTCATTTCACAGAGTGTTAACCCACCTCTGGAATTTCAGAGAGGAAGAAGAGGAAGCAAATTATGGGATATAGAGTACAGCTGCAACAAGAGAGCAACAATTTTTCTCCATAGAGGAGGCTTTGACTATGTGCTTTGGGAAATACTTGAAATCCAGTGTGCCTTGTGTTAAAACCTCAAGTAAGACCTGTTCCTGTCTAAGTATTTTAATGACTCAAAGCCCCCAGGAGAAATAGTCGGAACTCACAGCAACCAAAGTCAGCTCCGTGGGAAACAAAGTTCTCAGGCTGCTCACCGTCACAGCCATGCAGCAGCTCACCTTGGTCGGTGCTCTCTTTCTCCTGATCCACATCTTTTCCGGTAGTGCAGAAGCCCATAGGTAAGTCACTGAACAAGAACGACAAAGCATTTGTTGTCGTTTTGGTGGTAGACTTGCAGCAGGTGTAAACTTTACATGGATATTTACTCAGTCAATAATTAAAATGACTTTCCAGGATGATGTCAGATAGATGTCTGTGTTTTATAAAACGTCCGTCACATTGCAATGACTTTGAAATGCACTGGCATCAATAATAGACCAACAGGGCAACCAACAGTATTGGCTAATATACAATTTGGCCCCACTGGCCAAAAAAGGAAATTACTTGCATTTTAAATGCTGGTTCTCCTACATGCTTTTTGAGCTTAATAAGTAATGTGACCCCCCCCCCCCTTCAATTTTGCACTGAATTATGTGCTTTAAATCTTTACAGGGAAAGCTGGTCTTTTGATCGTATGTACACTTTGCTGTCCTTGCCAACAGAGAAGTATGAGAGTGTCAGCTAAATGTGGCACAGCAACTGTTAATAACTGAGAAGCACCTGTCACACTTAGGAGCCCCTCTCCTGTGGGCTATTCTGGTTGATTTCTATCAAGTCTCAGATTCCTCCAGTCCCACTGGAGCCAAGGCTGCTTATAGGATGCTATCCGCGTGACACCTAAACATCTGGCATATTAAGAGTTTGGTACTGAGCTTAAAAGTAGAGATAATGATTCTGAAAGCTGTAGTCAGATCTGGACGTGTAATTCCGACATGAAGTTACTTATTTATTAAGTAAATGGCAAACAGTGTCTTTGCATCTTAATTTAATTTACAGGTTAAAAATACACACATGCAATATAATCTATATGTAGTGAAAGTTATTTTGAATACGATGTGGACTCGCTGACCGCAACTGAGAATACCTTTACAGTAGAGTCTAAGGTCTCATCTGACTCCAGAAATTTGACTCAGGTGAAGATCAAAAGGGGGGGGGGCATATGGTTGTTATGTTATGGTTGCATAAGGTATTAATGTGCAACACAGGGAGTGTCTGATTAGTGTGTTTTTCTCCATCTGTAGCCTACATCCTGTTAGCTGGCTGTTGCTCCACAGGGAGCCCAAATTATCACTAAACGAGCCTGTGAGAAGACACTTTATTTAAGACACCATAGTTTATTTAAGTTGTTTATTATTTCAAACACCTAGTGTCCACATTTTCCATCTGATGTTCTATGCATTAACCAGAGTGGGCTATAAATTTTGAGACAGTGAAATTACACATCTTAACATCTTAACTTCTACTCCTCTCTTGTTCTACAAAGGCACTACCGACAAGTCCTTACTGGAAACCAAGCAGGTGTGTGTCGCTACGGCAGGAGACTGGAGTGTTGCTATGGCTGGAAGAAAAACAGTAGAGGACAGTGTGAGGGTAAGAGCAGTGAGATATATAT